>JAIPRM010006801.1:0-18093 GCA_025469315.1 Stegophylla sp. TES_Ste_2020 | reverse complement strand
CCATTTGGGGGGGGAGGAGGGGGTTAGCCAAACGTACACTAATTTCACTATATACTATGGAAATAATTAGGTATAGCTATCATAAAAGAAAACAGTAAAAAAGTTCTTCAGAGCTTCAAAATTCTATATACGATTGTGCGGCCCGCGAGATTTTCGTGAAAAAAAAATAATTGCCCTCTACTCAAAAAGGTTGAAGACCCCTGGCTTAGACCATGACGTCTGTTATACACTTGGGTGTAATAATAACGGTTTGTTTATTCGGCCGACAACGACGACGAAATCCAATTCGCAGATAACTCTTATTTACTCGGTGTACTTGATTTCTTCGTCACTTTTCATACGAATCGTATATTCGTTCTAAAAAAAAAAAAGATTAAACCCAAAATCGGCATTGTTACAGGTAAGCGTAGAACTTTCTATGAAGTCACGTTTTCGAACCCGGGTGATTGATTGGTTATTTGCCGGATTCGGGATAAAATGCATTTGCCTATTTATTTTGCTTTATACAAGACCTTGCAGAGTGCTATGGAAATGTATGTCATGCAATAATACAAATTTCAAATAAGAAATTCGAAAACGCTACGATTGATTGTTTTCTTTTAATAAAAAAAAAGGTGTATCACTATATAAAAATGGTTTTACCAGTCACCAGAAATGCTTTTTTCTAGTTTGATCTACAATTTCTTACTTTTTTTACATTCTGAGTGGATGTAAGTCGCTAGTGTTTGAACACAGAGATTTTTTTTTCTTTTTCCTTTTTTCTGTGCGCACGTTTTTGTCTACACTCTGTTATTGTCCAAAAATTTTAACCAGCAATTTTTTTACAATCAGAATTTTGCTCTAGATGGTAATTTTGAATTTCTCAATAATTTTTCCAAAACTTGAGAAAAACTATCCAAAATTATATGGAATATTATGAAAAATATTTCGGTCAAAGAAAATTTATTTTGAAATAAAAATTATTTTTTTCCGTTTCTTTTGCAAATGATTCATAAAACTGTACGAGTTAAAATACATTATTTTGTTAAAATTATGAGATTTACACCTAATTTATAATTAAAATAATTGTTTTATATAAACTAATCATCTATTCGAAATCACTTTATTGAAGAAATGATTTATAGTTTCTTTAAAATTAACACATTCACCAAGTACCACCAGAGGAACGAAGAATATCCATGGTGTGAAATAACTCTGGTTTATTATTATTTTATTTCATTTTAGGCTAACAATCAAAACTTAGATTTTTTTACGTTTGTAGTAGGACTTAAATGAAAAATATTTTTTTTTTCGTATTCTATTTTACGCTGTATCGTGGAAACCAAACTATAATTGTTTCCCAATATTTCACTGATTTTGGTAAACAAACAGTCGGAGGCTTGAAAATTTTTTGGGTTTTAAAAATTGTATAATTTTTTTTTTTTTAATTTGTCGTCAATTTTATTTATTTTTTCTAAACATACAGAATAAATTTGTGATCTCAAAAAAAGATTAGTCTATGCTAATTGTTTTTGTAGTTTTTCAAAAATATATTCAACATATTACTAGGAACGCATAAAAAATCATAATTTATCTATTGTGAATGGTTTTTTTTTATGAAACTTTTTTTAATGGAAAATATTGCTAATTGAAAGTAAATTTTAATGGGATTTTTGTTATGGAATTTAAGTTTTTAGGAATTATTTGTTGTCATGTGATGAGTGAGTTTTGCTCTTGACCGTGATCAGTACAATGCTAACGATAGAGAAACTAATGACAGATCTATACAAAATAATACATTCTTCATGCTTAAATTGATTTAATTATAAATATTTCTTTTAAATTAATTCAAATTAAAAAATTAATTATGATTTATTATGCATTTACAATTTCCACTAAAAATATTTTCCATTACACATACTGTTCCTTAAAAATGTTTTCCAAGATCAATTATAATTGAAATAATTATTTCTATTAGATTTAATTCCACTGAAACAAATTCCAATAAAATAAATCCCATTTTGATTAATTTCCATTGAAAAAAATTTCCATTTTAAAAAATTTCCATACAAAAATAATTCGTACAAAATTATAGTATATTTTTCAATATTTTACAGCACCCATCTTACTGCAGTAGTTGTAAAGGATGTTGGAAATTTATAGGAGATACCCGATTTGTTCGATTTTTAGAGTCAGGATGTTAGTTTTTGGATTGTTTTTTTATTGATTATTTTATTTTTTTTTTTTATGATCATTTTGATCGATTAATTTAGATGTTTTGAGTCCCGAACCTTAGACTCAAAACACTTAATTATAATACAACTACAATAATTGTTGTAAGCTACGTAATATTTTGTATTATGAGAGATTTGTTTTATTATTATTATCATTTAAGAATATTTTTTCCGGTATATTTATACGTGTCACCTTTATAACGTTCACACCGAGTGTATACACAACTGGATTGTATCCCTGATATTTCAACACAACGTAATATTATTATTTCCACAAAATTATAATGTATTCTGTAATAGCCTGTAATGTCATTGCAGGATTTAAAAAATTATCCGAGGAGAAGGGGGCCCAGGAAAAAATATAATATATACAAAATTAGATTAGATAAATAATAATATGTATGTGCACGTACATCATCATTAATGTATAAAATTTCTTAGTTCTGTGAAAAAATAACTCGTTATTCTATTGAATGACTAATAAATATTTTCAGTTACTTACCTAATTTATAAAATTAACACAAAAATATAAAGGTATTTTATATATTTATTCTGTGTACTAACTAGGTGTTATTCGAGTTTAAACCAACGGCTGCAGTTTATTTAATATATAAATGAGCCGGACATATTTCGCACCACGGATATTCTTCGCACTTCGGGTCAGATACTCTTTATGGGTGTGTAAAATTTTAAAGAAACGATAAATCATTTCTGATACACTTGCCAAGAGTATCTGACCCGAAGAGCGAAGAATATCCGTGGTGTGAACTATGTCCGGTCCTTTTATCTACACTTTACATTGCTTTGCTTTACTTCAATTTACTTTACTTTACATTTTTTTGTTTAATATATAAAGGAAAAAAAAAATTAAATGAGTAGTTGATACCTTAGAGACGTCATTTTTTGAATTCCTTAATCCTTCAATTTTTTTTTTTTTTTTTAACTACCCAAACTTTGACAAAACAGACTCGGAAACCATCATTTTTTGATCAAAACTTTATGAAAATTTAAACACAAATAGACATTAATATGAGAAATATTTTGGCGCAAGAAAATTTTGAAAATATGAAAAGAAATTCAGGTATTTTTCTAACACGTTTTTTTTTTCATTCGTTTTTTTTCCTTTTCTTTATTTATTAGATAAAAATGTAAAGAAAAGTAATGTGAAGTAAAGTAAAGTATAGAAAAAATAGCTGAACATATTTCGCACCAATTTTATTCTTCGCTCTTTGGATCAGATACTCATGGTGGGTGTGATGAAAACGAAAACTATTATTATTCTTTATATTATTAACTTCTATCGTTCAGAATCATCTTTTTGAAGAAATGATTTATCGGTTCTTTAAAATTCTACACACACACACCAAGAGTATCTGAGCCAAAGGCAAAGAATATCCGTGGTGCGAAGTATGTCCTGCTTTCTTATCTATACTTTATTTTTATTTTTTTGTATTTTAAGTGCATTTTTTCATTGCATTTTATGGGGTGCCCTAATGATTATTGTGATGTACAGCAGAGTTCACGTTAAAACGTATGTGAAATAATTTCAATAATTATTATTAACGTAATATAGGAGTGTACTATTACTGGGGAGGGGGGAGTTGCGGTAATATGTATTTAATAAAAAATTGTCGTGTAGGAATTATATTATTATGACGTGTGAACTCGCAGATTACATTTCAGTTTTACTAAATACCGCTGTATTATGCCTCAGGTAAAATAATTATTTATTATTTCCGTAAAATATAGAAAATAATATCGTTTTTTAGATAATATTACATTGTTACGCGCACACGTACGCACCGGATAATAATAATACACGTATTATTATGAGCTAAAATTACGCAAAACTGCAATGATTTCGCGCGTTTCGCATTAAATTACCGATTTAAAATAAAATAATAATATAATTATAACGTCATTGTTGGCCCGGGAATCTAGGATTCGAATGTAATGCAGTAAATATACGACCTCGACGTATGAATTAACAAAATAATAATAATTATAATATGACAATGTCCTTCCTCAGACGACTGCGGGCTCAGCCGGTTCAAGCCTCGGAGAGATGCTTGAGCAACACTTTTACGATGTAATCTATTTATATAGTAATGAACGCCGTAGTGTAGACTAAAATAACAATAAGGATATGCTATAATCACTAACGCAATCACTAATAACTCGCGATACAAAAACGTATAAACATGTATACATGGTGATTCATCATGCATGCTCACACCCATTTCGGCCGTAAAAATGGAAAAATTTGGATTTCTCTTTTTGAAAATCAAACTTACTATAACAACTATGTTTTTAGTAACTTTTATTTTTCATGTCACCTTAAGGATGTCCTGTATTGATATAATTTTTTTTTTTTTCAAATGGCATTCGTCTTATTTAACTACGGAATTTTATTCAGATAATTTTTCTGTGAATTTTGATGTATTGAAATCAAAATTTTAACGAGTAGTTTACAATATTGCCAATTAATTACGTGTTAATTGGTAAAATCAGAGTTTCATAATGATTACGTGAAATGTTGGTGACTAAGATAATATGTGACCGAGAGACAAGTATCCTTAAAACTTAGATATGAATAATTCAAAAACTATTCGTTCTCATTTGATTTTATAAGACTTACTAAATAAAATTCCGTAGTTAAAAGGGGAATTTGAAAAAATACTTAAAAATACTTGTATTGCCACAGGATATTTGAATATTATATGAAAAAAAGTGATGGAGAACATGTTTTTTATAGTTATTTAAGCATTAAAAAAAAAAAAAATCCAAATTTTCCCACTACGTGATTACAAAAAGAGTTAAACCTGTACATTGTATATATAATCACTCTGTATATATATATATACGTGTCTAATTAATACTCACGGCATTCGATTAATAGTGCTCTGGCTACGTTACAAATAGCTTTCATATTATACACTGATTTTTGTTTCTTTGAGAAAATACTATTACAGTTTTGATGATACGACCTGTAACACGATTATCGAATAGAAGTAGTGCTGTGTAAATCGTATTGTCATCAGGGACTGAAATAGTATAAATATTAGAAATTTAAAATTTACTTAATTTTTTTTTTTTTACATAATTTATCGAGTAAAATTTACCGAAAATATGGTAAATTATTTAATTTTTAAATAGTCATAAGAGCACTCTAAAAAATACTTCTTCTCCTCTATTATATAAACATAATATAATTTATGTATAATTTGATTAATTATTTACATAGTATTTGTTGTTGACTGTTATTTTTTATGTGAATTAAAAAAAAATTATTGGTACCTTGGCCGACTCTTATTGGGTTAGTATCAATTTTTTGCATTATGTATCATATTTTTCAGTTGTTTAATTGCTGATTTTATGGACACATAAAAAATGTTAAATGATTAATTCATTTTTTAATTATAGTTTCTGTGTTTGTAGAAACACCGAAGTCGATTCTTTTTTTTCATATCTATGTCATAAAACAAAATTTCTTCTATTACTTGCATCAGTTTCTGGATTTACCCACAATTATGAGTTTTTAATTGTCATTCAAATTCTACAAAACATTTCCCGTTATTTTCCTACCAGTTTATCTAAATTTGGCATTATAACTTTTTTCAGACAGCGTGTGAGACTATGTCTGGTGATTGGTATTTAAAACTTACATAAAACGATAATAATTTGTACGAGGTTTTATTTCTAAAAGATAAAAGTATATTCTATTGCGTTTATTTTGTTATTTTGGCTACTATTTAATTCATTTAAGTATAGAAAAATTGAATGTCATTGTAAATCTGAAAAATAAAATAATATTCATTTTTTTTTATTAATGTATGATAATTTTGTTTACACTCATAAAGAAATGAGATTAAAACGCGACCACTTTTTGAAAACGTGACAAAAATCGTCCCGTACGAAGTTTCTTGAGACAAGGTGACAAAACGCTAAAAAAAAAGAGATAATCCCGTTTTAAACAGGACGTATGGTCACCTTATATCTAGCTTAACTAATGTTCGTGTGTTTTTAAAACACTCAAAATAAAATATTTTAAATTAGTAATAAAATTATCATTGGTATATTAGTTGTAAATCATTTTAGGTACAGTATTTTGAATTACTATGATGTAAATATAAAATAAAATTGTATATTAATTACAAAAAAATTAATTATTAGTATCAAATATATATGTTTATTAGTTTATTAATTGATATTAATTTAACTAATAAATAAATTACAGATAAAATTTAAAATATACATTATCCGAGGTTAAACTAAGTAATAGATAATTGACAACAATCACTACACATTAAACTAATTCCTTAGTTGAAACTTCATGTTTTATATTAAACATTCTATTGTTGTTTTATAAACATAGGCTTCGTATAAACGTTTAATTTAATAGGTCACTTGTATATGTGTTTGATAAAAATAATTGACCAGTAATGAGGTAATGGGTAAATTAAATTGTAGGTTAGTGAATTTACTCGGTAGAAATTTACAAGGCTTTCGTCTCTAGTACACACGTTCAACTTCCATAGTATTTTGTTTTACCATAAATTTTTTTTAAATGTTCGCTTGAAGAAAACTCTAAGGTGCAAAGTACACACTTTTATTCCTCATTTTTTTATTTTTTAGATAAAAAAAAGTAAAGTAAAGTATAGACAAGAATCCAGATATACTTTGTACCACGGATATTCTTCGCTCTTCTGATCAGATACTCTTGGTAGGTGTATTGAAAATGCCAACTATTATTTTTCTTTATATTATTAAATTCCTCCTTTCAGAATTGTCTTATTGAAGAAATGATTTATCGTTTCTTTAAAATATAATACACCCACCAAGAGCATCTCACCCGAGGAGTGAATAACACCCGTGGTGTGAAGTATGTCTGGATTTTTTTCATATTGGTACTAAAGCAGATGACCTTTTTTTTGCTACTTCTTTAAAAAGTGCTACCCTTGAAATGTGCCGCACCCCTTATGTTACGTCATTATGAGCTCGCAGTATCAAAAAATCAATTTAGTTTACACTAATACGTATTCCTAAATTCGTATAAAAAATTTATATTTACCTTTTTTTAAAAAAAAAATACGCGATTTGTAAGTTTTTAATTTATTTTTAATTGCAATTACCAGTACAATAACTTAATATCTTGTTAGAGAATATATATATATATATATATATATTTGGATTATTATGCTATTTAAGTTTAAATATTTTAAAGTTTAGAGTAATTAAATTGTATAAGTAAATTTTTTGGAATAACCTTGTTGTAAACACTCCACGACTCAAAGTTTTAAATGGTTAGGTATACTTCTCAAATAATTGATCAAAAGAAAAAGACTTAAATCTCAACATTTTCAAAGAAATATATCATTTATTTACAATCTTTACTTATGATAATTAGTAGATTTTTGTAGCTATTTATGAACTCAAAAAATAAATAAATAAATAAATAAAAATGTAATATCTTGTAGATAATAATAATTAGTATAAAATTTATGTACGTGACATTTCACAGGATCAAAAATATAGTAAATATGCATAAAAAATTACTGTGTACTAGTTTATGATTCCCTTTTTTCTTCCAACTAGTAAACTGACTCACTGCGTATCACACCTGCTGTGCGTGTAAATCGGCTATTAATGAACAATGATGAAAGCACTCATAGTCATAATATGATCCCATAGAAAATGACAAAAGCTTTGTATGATTTTAACATTTTTTGCTAATAATGTAACTTTTTCAATTATTAATAAATTATAGTTACACAGTCTGTTTAAAAATAAATAGAAAATGTTGTTCAGTAGGTAGTTGGAATATAAGTATTTTGTACCTGTAAAAGCTACGCTGGTCGCAATTGAACTAATAAATAAAATGACTTGATTAATTTAAGATGTAAATTTTAAATAATAAAAATTCTGACTTGTTATAAGCTTTAAAATTATTAATTACTATTGTTAATCTTTTAATATTAAAATAACAAATAAATTATAACATTAAAAAAAATAAATGGTTTTAGATTCTCAACGAAGTGAAGAAGCTAGTGTTTTTACAATGATGTTTATTTTTTTTTCTACTTGTTTTTTTTCTGTGAACACTTATCTACTTGTCCAAAAATTTCGATCAGCAACTTTTTAAAACCGAATTTTCCTTTAGTTGGTACTTTCAAAATGTCATTTTTTGAATTTCTCTTTTTTTTTGAAAAAACTACTTTAAATTTGACAAAAAAGATTCGGATACCATAATTTTTTGATTCAAACTTTATGAAAATTTATACATAGATAGACAATTATATGAGAAACATTTTGGCGTTAGAAAATTTCGAAAATGCGAAAAAAAATTTTGAACATTTTTCTAATATTTTTTTTTCATTTATTTTTTTTTTTTCCTTTATATATTAGATAAAAAAAAAAGTAAAGTAAAGTGAAGAAAATTGAAGTAAAGTATATACAAGAAAGCTGGACATACTTTGCATCATGGATATTTTTCGCTCTTCGGGTCAGATACTCTTGATGAGTGTGTTGAAAACTACGACTATTTTGAATCGCTCAGAATAGTCGAAAAATTATACACACCCCTCAATAGTATCTGATGGAGGAGCGAAAAATATCCGTTGTGCGAAGTATGTCCTGCTTTCTTTTATATACTTTACTATACTTTACTTTACCAATTTATATTTTGAGTATATTATGTGGCCTTGAGAGTATCATTATTATTATTATTATTTATTTGAAGTGTACATACATATATTATATTGTATTATAAAATATAAAGTCCAATATTATATATCATAATATACTACATGGTGCTTATCATACCTCAAGAATAAGACTGTTGTAACTCAAACTTCATCAATTTTGAGTCAGGACTACTTTTTAATAGTAAGACATTATCTCCATAGACGTAAATTTAGTTAATTAATCTGCAGGGGGGCTAGAAATTTTTTTTATTTATTAGGGAAGGGCTTTTTCCCCTGTTTGTTTTCTCCCATTTATAATCTATTATTTATCTACTTTAGAAATGTATACAGTGAGACGGATATTTTTTAAAAAGCGGTGGAATTTCAGGGGGGATATGAACATTTTTAGGGGAATTAAGCCCCTCTAAGTCCTCCCTATTTTACGCCCATGTTTAGTTTTATACAATGCAAGAATACCACATGCAATATCATTCTTCATTTTGCCACCAAAAAGATGTGCCATAATTGAATCATTCAATTTTTTGCTAATTTTAAAAGCAACAAATCTATATTTACTTCAAGGTAGTATACCTTTTTCATTTATCCAATTAATCATTGAAATCAAAATTCAAGACTGCCTTATTGTCTTATTTCGATTTGTTGTGTTTTTGTGCCTTATAAAAACTAATTTTCGTATGTTATGTTGAGTGCGAAAAAGTAATATTAAATTTAAAGTTATGAAAGTATTGCATTTCATAATTTGCCATAGTGTAGCTACAACATGAAATAATTTGTCTGTCTTGTATTTATAAATAAAAACGATTTTGTGGTTTTCATCATAATATGCAAAACAGCTTTTTCTCCAAATATGACAGTTTTGACTTTACATTAAATTTTAATAGGCTATGAATCTAAATTTTGGGTTTAAAATAGTATTAGATAATATTTAAAGAAATCATATTGTATAGCACGTTTATAAATATTTAAGTTATTAATTTTAACCCTTCAAAAAAAATATTATTGTTTTAAACTTTAAATTACTTTTTCTTAAAAATTTACATTTAAGGTTGTGACATTCTTACTTTATAAGTGCAATATAACAATGATAAAATTCCACAATTTAAAATATAATATATATAACATATGGTATAATAGATTTGGATTAAAAATATCTGTTACACATAGTATTTTGTGTATTTTTATGAAAAATTACTAAAACGTGCCGACTTTGTGCAAAATAAATTTTTCTTTTAATCTATATCACTTGATTTGGATTTATAGCTTGTTTCTGTAGAAGTTTAGAATGTACTACAAAAATAAAATACAATTGTTCAAGAATTCGGTTTTCACATTCATAGCATATATAATAATAATATTACATAATAAATTATTACATAATAAATCCATTCAGTCAATTTTGAATTTTAAGTGCTTTAAATTTCAAAATATTTTTTCGTACTCGGGAATAATTAAATCGACATGGAATAATATACTATTTTTAAATTGTAAAACATTCTCAGGAAAAAAAAAACGTGTCGTTTGCTGGACTCGATGATATAAGACACACAAAATAATATTATAACACTTTGATAATATGCAATACCGTATACAAAATAGATATTTAATTTCGAACGCCCAATATTATACAAAATTGCATAATTGTGTAATACACCAGGTTAGACCGGAGTGTAACATAACAATATTAATTTCTGTATTATTATGTACATGTTTAATGGTAATCGTTATTTATAACAGTCTCAATAATGTTAAAAAAATATGTCTTCGTGTTTTGCATATTATGGAATTTATATAGTTTTGTAGCTTTTAGTGCACATTTTAATTTTTAATTTTTCCAACGGTAACGTTTTTCTTTATTTTTCCTTTTGCTTTAACATAATTAAATAACGAAATATTAATAAAGAGTGTGGCAAAAAAAAACTGCATTTGGTATTTTTTGTGTATATTTATGGACATTATTAGAATACTTTGTCAGTTTTTTAATTAATATCAAATAATGTAGAGTAGTGGACCAGAGTAACCGGTAAATTTAAATAACTCTCACAAACTTTTTTTAAAAAAAAGCATTTTCAAGTGTAACATTGCCATGAGAATCAAAGCAATTTATTCTTGGATTCTTTGTTTCAACTGGTGACGTGTTGTTCGACGAACGCTTCCAATTTGATTTCAAGATGGATCCAAGTGATCCAAGAGAAAAAAACCGGACATACTTTGCACTATGGGCACTGTTCTACGCTCTTTAGGTAAAATGCTATTAGTGGGTGGATTGAATTTTAGTGAAACGATAAACAATTTCTTTAATAAAATGATTCTGACTGGAGTTTCAATTAATATACAATAATAATAATTGTTGATTGGATTATATTTGACAAATGTTCTTTAATCATATTGGATACACGATAATTGTGTGTGTGTGTGTGTGTGTGTGTGTGTGTGTGTGTGTGTGTGTGTGTGTGTGTGTGTGTGTATTTTCACATTCTATAAAATTATCGCGGGCAAGTAACCGATATAATTGCCAAACCCATTTTTTTGATTCACTACCTTTTTCTTCAGTAATTCGATTTCGAACGTGGTGATTGTTTAAGCAAGTGTATGATTAGTAATTACTAATATTTCTCCAATCTTGTCCGTTTTTATGCTTCGCTTCCTTTCTGCTACTGACCTGATAATATCTGTTAAATCTTAAATTCGGTCAGTAAATCAAGTATGAGGAAGTCCTCTATTCCTTTTTCCTTGTTTTCTAGCATCACCTTATGACGCCATGTTTGGTATGCCAGCCAAAATCGGACTAAAAAGCACCCTTTTACCGGATACTATAATTTGCAATTTAAAAAGTAAAGAAGGCCGTAAAGTAATTCATGTTCCAATAAATAATAAAGCATAAAATTATTTTTAATAAATACTAATGCACTTCCTTTATATAGTCTAATTTTCTATTGTCCATTAAATTTTAATCATTGTATAAAATGCCCGAGCCTTATGTGATAATTTCTACATTTCCCGGCTACATTAGACATTTTGTAAAATGATCCATTGTCTACTTTGCCCGTAACATACCTATACATAATATTCGGAAAATTTAAAAGTCTGTAATCTGAAAAATAAAATAAATTTAAAAAAAAAATCTCTTTTTTTTGATACCAATCAGAGTTAAACGTATTAAAATAATATTGACATAATTAAAATTTAAAATGTTCTAAATACACGAGGAATGTTGAAATACATTTTTAAAACAAGATTAAACGCGTCCGGCAGGAAGTTACTCAGGACAACAGGACCCAAAAAAAACGAATAAAGGGACATATCTGTATATAAAACAGGATGCAAGGCACTATAATGAGATGTTTTACATTTTACCAGTCTTGTAAAGTATTCAAATAAAAGTATTCGAATAAATCTATTTTAATATATTTTTTGTATTTGAATAATATTCTAAATACTTTTTAAAAAATTTATTCAAATACGTATTCTGAATAAATTCTTTTAGTATTTTTATTTTATATTTTAATACTTTTTTCGGAAAAAAAAAAAAATGTTTCTATAAATAATATAAAATAGGTATAAACAGAATAACATACAAATTTTGAAAAAAGTTACGACATTCAAATATTGTAACAAATTCTATAATTAATATAATTATGTAAAACATAATAAAAAGTCATTGATAATTAATGTAAGATTGTAAAAATAAATTTATTTAAATCTAAAATGAAAAAAATTATATTTTCAGACGTATTCGAATAATTTTTCAAATATATATAAAAGGTATTCTGAATAAATTTTTTTAAGAGTATTCGAATACGTATTTTGAATAACTTTTCATCCGTTTATTCGAATTGGTATTCTGAATACGAAATAAAAGTATTCTTTACAAGATTGCATTTTACGTTGGGTCAGATGTTCCGTGGTTAATGTCGGATACTCAAATAGGACGATCTGCGTTTAATAAATATTCTTATACAATAATACACGATAGGTATACTGTCAAACGTTCGCAATTAATGTCAATGGTGTCGATCGACCTGTAATACTCATTGTTAAACTGCACACGCTAAATCTGCCTACATTTCTGGGTCAATATTACTATTTTCGTATAGAATATCATACAATATAACATTATATAGTAATATGTGTATATATAATAAGCGACGCTTTTATACTTTATTGTAGTTATTATTATTTACACCGCTTCGGTTATTTTTGTTTCAAAACTGTGTAACTGACACGTTTTGTTTTCTATAGTATTCATTATTTACTTTAAAAATGGATCAAAACAAAGGGCGTGTTTGGATTATTTTTTTGGAAGGGGTCGTCCAAAATACGTTTTGTAATTTTCGTCATATTTAATTGAGGTTTGAAATTTCGTTCTACATATGACAAAAACATTATATTTTACTATATTCATTAAATTAATACAATTTAATCAGTAAAATATAAACTGTTGCACCACGTGCTATTGAATTTTTAATACTGTTATGAATATAAAACATGAAAATTGAATGTGAAGAAAATATACGAGAATAAATATATTTTAGACTTATAACAAAAAGAATTTAAAATTTCGCTAGAAGAAAATATGATATTCCCAAAATTCAAAAGGGTGAACATTTCAAAATAAAAATTATTCAGTCAGTACTATATTATTTTTTATAATAGGTTTATTTCCAAGTTTCATGTTTCTGATATTATTCAATTTTGAGTTTAATCTAAAAATTTAGTTTATGGCATATTTTACCATTTTTACTCAAAATTTTCTACCGGGAAATTATGCGAATACTGATCCGAGTACGTTTTCGATTTAAAAAAATTATTTTCGGAAAAAAAAAAAAATAATAACTACGATAAAAACCGATTTACACGTTTTACAAAAATAGTTTTGAAAATATTTGTTGTTTTATTTTAGAAAATTAAAGACACATATTTATTAGCTAGGTAATTATAATTATTAAGAAGACATCCTTTATAATTATAAATAGCCGTTTTCAGTTTCTCCAAACCCACCTTTTGCAATTTATAACTTTGAAATATTGTATTATTAACATCAAAAATAATTTTTAAATGCAATGTAAAATAAAATTCGTGAAGGGTTTGAATCACATGGTCCCCCTCAAATATGGCCTTGATCATAACACCAATTATTAAGAATAAAATATAACATTATTCAGAATTAGTAATATTCGTCACATTATAATAGTAGTGATGTAGGTGTAATATAATGCTAATAATGGGACCTTATTATCTAGAAATAGGATGATGATAACTTTTTAGTTTTTTTCCCCTTGAACTCTACACCAAAATAAATTAACTAAAAAAAAAAAACTCGTTTTACGATTCTTTGACTTACATAATATTGTATATTTAATTTTAGTGAATGTCATAATTCGTAATACAATTATTGCTCTTACATTAAATTTATACGACGATATAGTATATGCTTATCGAATATATTATGTTTATACATTTCATTAAATAAACATAATCAAATATTTTTAATTAGTGTTATACGTTTCTGCTATAATAATAATTTCATTTAGTCTCTGAAGTAGAGTGAAGACAAACAAGTGTTTTTACAATGATGCTTTTTTTTTTCGTGAACATTTTTTCATAGAGAAATACTTTTCTAAAATTTTCGAACAGTACTTTTTTAATTTGAATTTGCCTTTAATGTCACTTTTATGAGAAGAAGAGGTTATTTTTCAAAATTATCAATAGTTTATCTAAAACTAAGGTAAAACCACCAACAATTATTATTTTTTTTTTATTTAAACTATATGAAAATTTAAATATATAAAGATTATAATATAAAAAATGCTTTGACGAAAACAATTTTTTTATATGTGAAAATAACATTTCTTGTTTTTTTTTCTAACACTTTCTTTTCTCATCAATTTTTACTTTCTTTATCTCAGTTAATAGTGGAATGAATGTAAAGTTGGTTCATAGATTTTAAGTAAATTTGACCTATAGAAACTGAAGCTTCTTTCAGAATGGTTTTATTGAAGAAATGATTTTTCGATTTTTTTTTTTTTTTTGTTTTTGATTTTATATATTTATATTTAATACACCCACCAAATCCCACTCGAGTAACGAAGAATATTCATAGTGCGAACTGCGAAGTATGTCTGGCTTTTTAAAAACTGTTGAAGTCATGTCACAAATGTATTTGAGAAAATAAACATAATTTAAAACGCAATAATAAAATCAAAAGTTTTAAAGGATATTATTTTTCATTTAGAACAAAATGTTTGTGCTTTGAAGCTGTGTAAATATATTTTTATTTGAGTACGAGGACAACCTAAACTTAACCCACCTGTGTTCATAAATATTTTAGATTCTGAATGAAGTGAAGAAGCTAGTGTTATTACAATGATGTTTATTTATTTTTTTTTATTTTTTTTTCTGTAAACACTTGTCCAAAGTCTCGATCAGCAACTTTTGAAACCGGATTTGCCTCTAGTTGGTATTTGAGAGAAGTTATTTTTTGATTTTCTCAATTTTTCAATTTTTTTTTTTTGGAAAAAACTACCCGAAATTTGACAAAAAAGACTCGGAAACAATCATTTCTTGATCCAAAGATCATGAAAATTTGAAAATTGATAGACAATAAGAAAGATTTTGGTGCAAGAAAATTTTAAAAATAAAAAAAAAAAATTGAACATTTTCCAATATTTTTTTTCTTATAAAATGTTTTTTCCTTTATTTATTAGATAAAAAAAAGTAAAGTAAAGTAAAGTAAAGGCAAGAAAGCTGGACATACTTCGCACCACAAATATTCTTCGCTCTTCGCGTCATATACTCTTGGTAAGTGTGTTGGAAATGACAACCATTATTGATCTTTATATTATTAACTTCCTTTGTTCAAAATCGTCTTACTGAAGAAATTATTTATCGTTTCTTTGAAATTCCACAAATCCACCAAGAGTATCTGACCCGAGGAGCGAAGAATATCTGTGATGCATGTTCGGCTTTCTTGCCTTTACTTTTTTTTTTATTTATACTTCCATTAAAAATGGGATGATAGCGATGATAGTTAGGACGTAGTAAAAAATAAAAATATTTTTTTTTTTTGGTATAAATGTAAATATGATTTTGTGCTGTAAAAAACTTTTTATTTTTTAATATAATTTTAATGAACAAACATATTAATATTTTTATTATTCTAGTATCAGTAAAATTTTTTTGAATTATATAAATATAATAAGTTTTAGGTCATTTTTCATAGTTTTAACTAATTTTGTATAATTGCCTGATCATGAAAGCATTTTATTTTTTATTTTTGGATAATTTTTGGAAATTTTGTAACTTGTAAATATATTGCATATATATTGTTGAGGTGTACTTGGAGCCCTTGTAGAGAGGTGAGTACTAATGTTATGTTTGTTTGTAGTTTTTTGTTAAGTTTAATTTTCGGTCAGGAAAATTGTAAAAACAACGCGTATTAAGTACGATCTAAATGACGAATGATCTACACAGTGACATTATGTTATGGATTTTTTATTTTGAAATTTTTTTCCTCAAAACCATCTTCATAAAAAAAAAAAAAAATCGAAACCTGCTTAATTTCCGTACTAAGGTACTAGGGGAGAGAAGTCTTAAGTCTAGCAATCGATTCTCTCTGGTATATAACCAAATAGCAACGTACTTTGGTATAAAATATTTATGCGAATAATAACATTTAATATATTATTATTATAAATTGCTGCTCGTGCACGTGACTCGTGTCATCGTCGTTCGTTTCATTTTCGGACAATTTTCGCGAGACCGGAATTTTTCCGAGACGGCGTTTCACGAAATGCCGAAAAAACGTGGCCAAAAAAAAAAAAAAAAAATGAATTGAAAGGAAACTTTAATGACCTCTTGATATTCTTATAATTAGGGCTGTGAATTTAATGCACTAAAAATCCTTAAAAAATGCATTAAAAAAGTCAAAAAAAAAAATGCAATGAAATATTCACTTAAAATTCTTATAATGAAATATAAAATGCCAAAAATTATAGTATAAAATGCACTTAAAATAGTTTTAATTTAACTTTTATATTTATATTGATATTATTCGATATTATATACATTATTACATTAATAAATTAAATTGTGCATGCTTAAAAATATGTTTATTTAATAAAAAAAAAAAAAATTAAATAAAATTGTTGGTTGAATTTTAATTTTTTTTTTTAATTTGACGTATTTACAGCCTGTTTAAAACAAAAAAAGGTTTTCAATAGATGTTATTTGATGGAATTTAATTTAAAATACCGGGAAATTAACTAAAAAGAAAAATATGACTCAAAAATGCAAAAAAATGACCTAAAAATTAAAAATGCAAACAAATGCAAAATAAAAGTTTCATACATGGGTTCGTTATCACATAATTCAAATTATGTACTTACAAAGCTATGTTTCACAACCAGCAAAAAAAAAAAATGCACTTTCCTACAAATTCACAGCCTTAATTATAATATTATACTGTACGTCTCTGCAGACGGACAATAGTACAGCAAAGGCACGCACTCAGGTTTTTTTTTTGGGGGGGAGGGGTGAGGGGCTTAAGTCTTTTATTACTTTACTTCAAACTCAAATACACAATCATTATTAATTTTTAACGATCTATATTTAATTTATTATAACTACAAAGTATCGTATTCCTACTACCCCCCATACTACCCAAAAAAATTTCTAGTTATCTGATATCCATAGTAATAATTTTAAATTTTAATCGGAGAAAAGAAGTTAATGTTTCTACAATTATGTTCATTATTATTTATAAAATTTTCTTAATAACTTACATAATATATAAAGGTAACTTAATTTCTTCATTACTTACGTGTAAATCTGCACCCCAGTGATAGGTATTATTTATTTAATTAATCTAAATATCTTTGTTTTATCTTAAAACTTTTACAGATATTCATATAAAAAAAACCATTAGGTATGACATCAAAATATTTCAAAAGTTTGACTATTCAGCTTTATGGTAGTAATGAATTTGAAAGTGATTTTATTATATATATATATTTATATAACTTTTTTCTCTATGAACTCTAATATGACCATAAAGTTTAAAAAGCGGATATACTTCGCACGATGGGTGTACTTCGCACAACAGGTGGTATTCTCTTGACGGGCGTATTATATTTTAAAGAAACGATAAATCATTTCTTCAGTAAAACGATTCTGAACGA
>JAIPRM010006800.1:0-18093 GCA_025469315.1 Stegophylla sp. TES_Ste_2020 | reverse complement strand
TTTGAATTTCTCAATTCTTCAATGTTTTTTTTGGAAAAAACTACCCAAAATTTGACAAAAACGACTCGAAAACCATCATTTTTTGATCAGAATTTTATGAAAATTTAAACATAGATAGAAAATCCTACAAAAAAGATTTTGGCGCAAGAAAATTTTGAAAATGTGAAAAAAAATTTTGGACATTTTTCGAACATTTTTTTTTCTAATATTATTAACTTCCTTCGTTCAGAATCGTTTTACTGAAGAAATGATTTATCGTTTCTTTAAAATTTAATACGCCCTTCAAAAGAATACCACCCGTCGTGCGAAGTACACCCATCGTGCGAAGTATGTCCGGCTTTATTCTTCTGTAAACACTTTTTCGTATAAAAATAATTATATTGTCCAAATGTTTCGATCAGTAACTATATAGATTCTCTTTTAGATTTAATAAGAATGCAAAAATTCGGACTTTTTGTCATTATAAAAACGATGTTTAATAACTCTTTTTTCATGTTACCTTAGAGATGTTTTGTGGATATTCAAACTTATTTTCAAAAGGCACCCCCTCACCCCCCTATTTTAACTACGGAATTGTATTCAGGTACACTTTCTGTGAATTTTGATGTATTGAATTTTGAACGAGTAGTTTATATTTTACAATATTGTGAATTAATTAGGGGTTCATTGGTAAAATTATAGATTCATAATAATTACGTAATACGTTGGTAATTAAAATATGTGAACTATAGAATATTTTTCTTAATACTTAAATTTGAATAATTCAAAAATTACTGGTACAAATTTTGATTCCAATACATCAAAATTTACAGAAATGTAACCCAAATAAAATTCTGCAGTTAAAATAGGAGGTTGTCATTTGAAAAAAAAAAGATATTGCATCTCCACAGGATATCCTAAGGTGATATGAAAAAAATGAGTAATGAAAAACATACTATTTATAGTACTACTTGAACATATCGAAAAAAATCCAAATTTTTTAATTTTTACGGCCAAAAAAGGGGGTGAGCACGTTTAAAAATCACACTGTATGATAAGATTATTGATTTTAATATTTTAATGCAGACATTTATTTATTAACTAATAGACACAAACGCACAATTTTCGCATTCTCGACTTTACAACTAAACTCAACTCAAAAAATAAAAAATAAAATGATATCGAAATAACAATACTCGCCCAACACTGTTAAATAACAGTTGTCAAACATAACCTAACCGACAATTATAACTGTATGATATAACTGAAACTCCCCTCAGAATCGTTTTATTGTAGAAATGATTTATCGTTTCTTTAAAATTCAATAGACCCAGCGAGAAAATCTCTCTCGCGGAACGTTGAATACCCACGGTGCGAAGTATGTCCGGCTTATTTTCTTATACATATTATTCTTATCAATTATCATAATAATAATATTATAAATACGAATATAATAATAAAATAATAATATGAAATAACAGTACACGCTTTAAAACATTTGAAAGTAAATAAATTCTCACTGATGCACTTTATGAGTGAACTCATGTGCATTTTAAAACAAACAATTATATTAGAAAAATAAAAAAAACTTGAAAACTACGTGAATTTTCGATGAAAGTGTGAGATGTGAGCGTGAACGCGGATGCTGATGCTATGGGGCATCGTTATGCGGGCGTACGGCGGCGGCTGCTCGTCAACGGCGGCAACTCGGGCGGCGCCACAGTCGACAGCTGGGGCCCTGGTACCGAGTCCGCGGCGAATGCATGATGGACGTCGATTAAGCGATGCCCGCGGCCGGCCACACACGCCGGTTACACACACACAGTCGTATGACATAATTAAGTTGAAGTCATCATTAAGCGCGCGACCCTTTTCCCCGCAATCCGCCACTCTTCTTCTTTTCATCCGTCGAACGTCACCGATCGGCGGCAGCAACACTTCGGGTCTTCCCCCACCCACACCTACACACGACCGTACATTATTGCATTCGACGATTGGATTGGCTGTAAATTTGTTTAGTAATAATATTAATTGAATTAATTATTAAAATAATAATTGCTGTCGATTCCCACCGATCGCCGCCGCCGCCGTAGTTATTTGGGCCATTTTCCAATTTCAACTATGTAAACGCGTTCGACGATAATGATTATTACATTACGCGGTCGGTCGGCCTCCTTCTCCTAAACATTATTACATAGATAGGACGTGTCGTGTATGCGCGCTCGGCGTTCCGCCCATGCGGCACAGCGTCTCATTGGCCGCCTTGGCCCACACCGCCAAAAAAACGATTGCCGAAAAAAATAAAAAAATGAAAAAAAGAGGACTACTAATAATAACGATAACAATGTTACATCGCGGACAAACGAGAACGCGCGTCGGGCGGCGCGTCGTTATTATTCGTCTACGCACGTCACTACCGCCGCCACCACCGCCCGCGCACTCCGACCCTACCAAAAATATTCTAGCCGCGGCCCACTGCGAAAAAACGTTTCGGACCTACATAACATTTTATTGTTGCGCGTTGTGGCGTTTATTTTTCTATTCGTACCCGATCGAACGGGATAAAAACGTTTCGACCGTTTCGACCGTTGTGATGAGGCGGGGAGGGTAGGGGAGAGATCAAAGTTTAGCTAATTTTGCGGTTCTCTGTATATACTAACGCCTTAAATAATATATTACACTGCAGTAGAGCCTCGCTGATCCGGTCATATAGCTAGTGTCCGGATATCCGGATAATCCGGACAACTTCGTACTTTAGTTTTTTTATGTACATACACATAAATATTATATAAAAATGATTTATGTCAATGTCGATGATTACCTACTATAAATAAGACGTATAATTATTTGATAGACGAAGGAGTTATGATTTTTTTTTTTGAAAAATATTCATTAGTATGTTGAAAAAAAAAGTCATTCAATTCAATCCGGATTTTCGACAACTATCGAATAGTGAGACTCTATAATATACTGTATCGAAATAATATCATCCCAAAATGTAATTAATAGAATTTCGTCGACGTGAAACGCATAACAAAATATAACGTCGTGTACCACTTTGGCTCGGAAAGCGCGGAGCAAAAAAAATCGATCGCGCGCACGGAGACGACCGCTTCAAGTGCAGTGTTGTAATGAACGGCAAAAGTGCATGCAATGCACCGGGGGCGGTGTACGACGGGGGTGCGACGGTGGCGGGGAAAAAACGGCGGCGTCGTAGCGGTCTACCGAGAGTGCAACGAGAGGACGGCGGTGGCGGCGGCAACGCGAGACGGCCGCCCGGAGACACGTGTGCACAACGTCATACGCGCGTCCGTGTACGGCACCAGGGTCTCATACGGACGGCGGCGGCGACGACGACCGTCCGCGAAGGGAAGTTTTTATTTCCCCTCCCCCCACCGCGTCTCGTTTACCGTTTTGTATACTTGCCCTCAGACTCACGCGGCGGCATCATTCTCGGCGACCGTTTCAAGCTCCGGTGGATCCGAAAAGTGTACGCGCATATAGAGTAAACGAAAAATTTTGGATTCTGAGCTAAGCGTTCCGTTTCACGTCTAGATAATATGTACGCCAAATCCCTTATTAGACCCCGAGTGAAGCGAAGAAGTAAAATGAAAATTTTGACGAAATTCATTAGTTTTACCTGAATTTACACGCACTTAAACGTACACATAAAAACGAAATCGATGAAACTGATCTTTTTAAAACTTGGTACCTGTGTGGAGAAGTTCATTGCAAATATTTTGGTGCAATAAAATTTCTTATCAGACAAATAGTTGATCATTTTACAAAGATTTGATTGATAAAAATCGAAGAACGTACGGACAAAATTTAATAATATATTTCCATTTATGAACACTGAAGTAGGTTGATAATGATTTTTTTTTTAACGCCATCTTATGTATAGTGCTTTTACGATGACGTTTACTTTTGTATTTTTTTCTATAATGAAAACACGCTCTTTCGTAGGGAAATATTTGTCCACGAACTTCATCATCATGCACTATGGTAGCTTTGTTGATCCCGCCAATATATTAGAGAGGTAATTTTTTAAAAATTCTCAAATCTTTTTCTAAAAAAAAAAAAAAAACAAGAGAAAACTAAGAAAATATATAGTAAATGCAACAACTAATAGGACTATCATTGTCAGCAATAGTTTAATATAGACAGGAAAAAATTTTCGATTAATTGTGCATAATCATAATTGATCACTAAAAAAAAAAAAAATCGAGTAGCATAACATACTCAATATAAAACTGACAATTATTGTTATGTATAATATTGTTGTTCATAATGTTTTTTTTAAGAAAATATTAATCGTTTCTTTAAAATACAACACGCCTATCAAAATATTCCACCGAAGAGCAAAGAATACCCAATACCCATGGTCTGAAATATCAGACTTTTTTCTTTTAAAGATTACAATGTTAATTTACTGTTTGTACTATTTGGATTTTATCTTGTATATATAATAATATAACTAAAATATGTTTCATTATGTTGTTCTTAATAATTACACGATTAAATTAATGTTGCATACAGTGTTTAACAATAATTATTACCTTATAGTATATAGGCACACATTATTAGATTTTGTTTAATATAAACTTTAATTAGAATTTAAAATGATAGATTATAGCTTTAAATCCCACAGATATGCACAGCTTTCATGTAGGTGCATCTTGCTACTCTACCAATATTGTTCAATGTCAAGCAAGTAGTTTACGAGACAGCTAACAAATTATACAAAACAATGGTTTTTAAAACGTTATATGTATATTTATATGTAAGTGTGTATGTGTGTGTGTGTGCAGTATGTATACCCACCGCAAATTGCAACATAGGCTTTGTGCATGTGTCTCCCTACTGAAATACAAAGACAAATTAATTTAAATTCACCTTCGATTTGTCATCGCTCATCACTGTGGCATATATAAGTTTTATAAATGCGTTTTCAAATTTAATTAAAAAAATTAAATGCCTTTCTCTGTGTCTAATCATATTAGTACAAAATACAATTTTAAACAATGTATTATTATAGATTGCATTTGCTAATCGAATGCATATGAATTAATACCACATTTATCGGAGCTAATCTGTAATTGAAAATATCTGTACGTTAAACCACCGTACATAAATACAATTCATAGTAAATAATAAGTAGGGCCAGTGTGATTTTTTTTGTGAGGTGCAAGAATATATATAGCTTTTCAATGACAAAATGTAATTTAATCATCAAGTTAAAATAAATAGGCCTTATATTAAGTTTTTTCTAACTTTTTAGTTTTTGTGTAACTTATTATGTAGGTATAGCATTTTTAAGCAACTCATTTTTTCTTTTTTTTACGTTTTCATTTTCATTTACTCAGCACCCCAAAGTCTAAATGTTCCACTTTTTTTTGCACCATTAATTGTACTATAGTTTGTACCTATATGTACCAACAACATCAGAATTTGTACATAAATTTTCAGGAAAAATCAGTTTTTCGCCTGGGGTGCCAAGGTAACTTTACTCAAGCATCACCACACTTAAAAATTAAGTTACTTCATTTTTTTTTTTTTATTATTAATTGTACCATAAGTTGTACCGATGCATACCAACAATATCAACATTTTTATTAAAAAATTTCCCAAAGAAAAACCAATTTTTTGCCTGGGATCCATTAGCACAACCATACGTAAAAAAAGTAACTTCTTTCATTTGTTTTAGATTTTAAGTGGAGCTTATGAATTTACAATGACGTTTATTTTTACTAATTTTTTCCTAAATTCATTTTTTTATCATTATAATATAACAATAATAAACGAGACATTTTTGATAAATTTATATAACTATTAATTTTCAATAAATTTTATGCACTTAAGGATACAGAAAAAATTAATTTTCTTCTTTTTCTACTAGTTACTACGTACCATATACTACATGGTGATTCACTAAATATGCTCATTTTACATCCCCACAGGACATCTTCAAGGTGATATGAAAAAATGAGTTATGGAAAATACAATTTTTGAAGTGACTTAAAAATTCTGAAAAAAATCCAAATTTTTGTATTTTTACGGCTAAAAAAGAGGGCGAGATTGCTTATTATCAAATCACCTTGTATTTTATAATCTGTGAAAACTGAATGACCATCAAAAGTCTTATGTAATTATCCCAAAATATTGTATACGACTGGATCATTGGATTATAAAAATAATCATAAATAATAAAACGGGGAAAAAATACTGGACCTTCAGACAAACTTCGTATCCCACAGAGATATAATAATATATATAAATGGGTACCAAAATCACGCGTTACAGTTTATTTGACAGAGCATAATATTATAAAGAATATACCGTTATTTGTTATTAATTTTTTTATGTGTGTATA
Organism: Stegophylla sp. TES_Ste_2020; assembly: GCA_025469315.1. Taxonomy (NCBI): domain Eukaryota; kingdom Metazoa; phylum Arthropoda; class Insecta; order Hemiptera; family Aphididae; genus Stegophylla; species Stegophylla sp. TES_Ste_2020. The sequence continues at coordinate 11,741 of JAIPRM010006800.1, read as the reverse complement.
TGTATAAACATTATTTTCCCTCGGAATGAACAAAAAAATTATTCAAAATGAAAAAAATAAAAATAAAAATGTACGTATATATATATATATATATATAAATATGTACCTCTATATACCATATAGATATCATCATATCCAATGATAAATTAAAATAACTTTGTGCCTAATATTTAATATACAGAGTAGATTCATAAATATTGCTGCAAGGTGTGCATGTAAATACATTATACGACTTGTCATAACTTATAATATATTATGTTCGGTAAAATATCGTTTATTTCTTATAATAATTGTATATTTTCGCCAAATGCTGTAACAACTTCCCAACAAATTTTATACAGAATGAAAACGCGTTTTCTTGACACAATGTGGTGTTGTGTGTATTCATCCACTATTGCAGAATACATTTTACATAACACCTACATGTTGTATAAACACAAATAAAATATGTTTTGCCAGTTTTGAATATAGTATTATTTCTTTTTATTTAGATATATTCGATGAATATTCTTTGTGTAATCGTACTGGCCACACCTACATAGTATTATTATTATTATTATACATGACGTGCTCAACTTTGTACACAAGTCGTATAATAATATATTATTATATTATAATATGATTTTTCGAAGGTAGTGAATTCCGATGGCCACCGAATTTCGCCAGTCCGGTATAAAGTACGCATCATAATATTTTATAATATATACTCCGTATACGTAGTTATAAATAGGTATACCAATATACGAATTATAACAGATTCCGAGAAAACGTCTATATAGGTATATTGTATATTAAACCCGACGTGTATTCACGTATAATCCGATAAATTATTATATGTGCTTAAATATCCGTGCAAGCTTATTATTTATACATGTGATGTGTGAATATTCGTTATTTATTCATTACTTTTTACGTATATAATACATATATTTATTATACTGTGTATAATATTATTCCCAGCAACCTGTTACACGCAAGCAACTGAACATAATAATATAATATATTAGCTATTACGTAATAATATATTGTATTATGAGTATATATTTATGCATATTATATGCTTAAGTCAGGACAATGACCGGTTGGTATTTCTCAACTTTTGTAAGAATACACATACGATGACTTACAATATATATTGAATCTATTAAATAACTATATTTATACATTTTAATTTGTAACGCGTAATTACCTGTAATTTCGGTATTGAATTCTTGTCAATATGAAACAGGTACTAATATATTTTTATACAATTTCATATACATAATACAATAATATAGGCAAACACTCTAAGTTACGAGCCTTGGTTATGACCATATTCGTACTTTTAATCTACAGAATTTTATACAAGTCCGTATATCTAATAGTATGTATATCTAGTATCTACTAAATTAAAAAATTCATATTTGTAATAATAATTAATTTAATAATTAATTTTTAAGCAAAATTGTCTTGTGTAATCTAAAGCTCCACTCACGAGTCGTTTTATTGAATGATTTATTGTTTCTTTAAAATTTAAAACATCCATCTAGTCCTACCCGAGGAGCGAAGAATAACTAAGGTGGGATATATTTCAGGTTTTTATATTTTTTTTTAAGATTTTGAGTGGAGCGAAGAAGCTACAGGGTTTTTGTAATGATGTTTATTTATTACTATTATATTTTTTATAATGTATTCACGTTTATTTTATATTTATCTAAAAGTTTTGATCTACCTCTATTTGAATCATAATTTTCATCAATTAGGTAGTTTTGAGAGCACTTTTTTTCGAAATTCTCAATAGTTTTTCTAAAAAATTAGAAATATTACCCAACATCTGACAAAAATGCCTTTAAAACTTTTATTTTAATCCAAACTATTTGAAAATTAAAAATAATAGGTAGATAATAAAATAGAAAATAATTTAGTGAAAGAACATTTTAAAAATGCATGCTACAGGTTATGAAAGCTATATATTATATTAAAATTAATTAATAGTTATAGTTATATTACTCTTATTAGAGACTGATGTGGAATTGATTATTAATATATAAATTTTTCCCTAAATTTACATAAATTTAATGATTATCATTCAGTGGTATCCTAAAATGTGTTATAATTATACAAACATATAATTTATTTTATTATAATATGTCAATAATAAATCTGTATTGGTGTAATGTGCTTATTAGATATTTTTCATTGCTGTCATAATATATGTTGATAGCTTCAGTTATTTCGTTTTGTAAGAAGTAATTTGAATACAGATTTATATTACTCAATTAAATCAGTATACACGCTATGAATATATATTACAATAAATTAACTATTTTATTTCAAATTTAATTGTTAATTGATTATTTATTTAAAACCATTTTATTATAACTAATTAAAATTAAGATTTTAATACATATTTAGTACCTAATAGATACTTAATGTGTATTTAATATTTAGTTATAAAAATGTAAATATTTACATAGAGCAATTTATAAAAAAAATAATCTGAACCAACCTTTCGAGATGATATATTAATGCAAAATAATATGTGTGTATATATATATATATATATATATATACTTATTTTTCATTGTATTTCACACATCGCAATTCTCTCATCGTTGGCCACCCCTGCTATAATATACTAATAATATATATATATATATTATACCAATTAACACATATTTAATTTAAAACTAAACTTATATAGAATAGCTATAATATGGTTACTGAATTATAATTAACATTATAATTGTTACATAATTCATTAGCATGGGAGAAAAACAACCATGGTTTCGTTGAAATTAATTGTGTAAAGGTAGTTTGTTATAATAAATATGTCTGTTTTATGTCAATTATCATTTTATATAAAATCCATTAATATTGTATAAACCTAATACATAATTTGTCTGAAATGTACAATGTCATTTATAAGCAACCTGTTAGATAGGCAGTTTGTGGATTTTTTAAGTGAAAGTTATTTTTACAGTTACTTTATAGATTTTAATTAAAAAAATAAAAATAAAAACAGTAAATAAACTAACGACTATAGAGATTTTTCAGTCAGTTAAAAATATAGAAGTATTTGACTATATTAGATTTTCAGTCCATAGTATGAAGAATTTAACATTCAATTAAAAAAAATCGAAATATACTCAAAATACTATAAAAATGTCCATTGCATAATAATGTTAAATTATTTTAAAATATCCTGTCTGCGTATTACATTATAACGTAGTTATCTATATATAGGTGAAAACAGTGAAAAAAGTTACTTGCATTATTATTTTTGAAGTTACAACTAAATAACTAAAACTGATTGCATGAAATTCTAGTTTTGGAAATATTTTACCGTATTTTTTTTTGAAATTTCCAATTTTCTTTTTTGGAAAAGCAGTTGAGAATAGAAAAAATCGATTTAATCAGAGTTTTCAATGATTCAAACGATTTCAATGAGAAAAAATGTTTACAAGAAAAAAATTAATATCATTGAAAAACCATCATAGATCCTCTGCTCCGTTTAAATTTCACATTATACCTACTTATTTTTTGAAATATTATTGATGCAATATTTTATTACTCAAAATCATTGTTTTTACATAGCTGTAATTTTTCCATCCCATGTGAAACGATCAGTAAGCATGTCGTAAGTGTTCTATTTTATAAATTTTGTCGATTAAATTTGTGTACAGGCTGAGATGAAAAAAACGTAGGTATAGGCCTTCTGTTAATTAAAAACGTTATCTGATTTTGGTTTGGAGGTCATCATCGTTTTTAAACGACTCGAAATGAGTAAGAATGTTACATGATAACATCACATAATAATACTAGTATAATATTAATATATAGCCGTTTGCCGCCGTAGGTCGATATACCTATTAAAGCACATATACGGACGACATATCGTATAGTAAAATAATTTTTATGAAAAAGGAATTTAAAATATCGATATGCAAGCCGTATAAAACATCTCTATTTTTGGTTAGAAACCGAAATACATCAGTATAAACCTACGGTGACATCGTCCTCCCTCGCCCGTCACAGCCACAGAACCGCGGTGGCGGTGGGGAAGTAGGACACGGTGAAGGAGCGGCTCTTCGACGAGGGGGGGGGGTCGGCGGCCATCACCCCGGGGTGACACCCATAGCCTTCTCCATTGGTTGTTAGGCGGTCGGCGTTCGGCACCCGTCGCGCTGCCGGGTGTACGTACGCGTGCGTGTGCTGCAGTGTCTCCCGCGAGGACGGAAACGATTCCGAAAAGGGTCGTTAGGAAAAGGCAAAAAAAAGTTTTTAAAAAAACGCAAACGCAATACGCGATGCGTGCAGTTTATATATATGTAAGTATAAATAAACATATATGTATTCGAGAAATCGCGGGCGATCTGATGACGTTCTCTCGTTTTTTGTTTTTTTTTTTTTTTTGTTATCCCTTCTTTGTTCCGGGGTTTCTCTCGAAATTAATTGGACGTAATGCACTCATATATATTCCGTGCTTACACTGCAAATACGTATATATATATAATATATAAGTATATGGTCCATAAATGCTTGACGCAGATTCTGATAAATCCGGACGAGATTGCAGTTTCCGGGCGCGTAATTACGGCTCTAGTTGCTCGCAAATACAGTCGTGTATACCTATGTTTATACAGACACAAACACACACAAACACACACATGGATATCTTCATTTATATATATATATATATATATATACGCGTTTTAACTCGCATGACACACGCACACAAAGATCCGTGACTGATGCAGCCTACGTGGGTGGAGGGTTATACAATAGATTTTATGATGGTAAAGTGCTCTGTTGATCCGCGTTATACATATACGTATATGAGATGCCCACCAAGACCGCTCGGTCGATAAGACAAAACTCGTGACGAATAATTGCATACGAAAGAGAGAATGCTCTAGCATTGCTGATGTATTCCATTATGGTTATTAATTTTTATAATTCAAAAGCGGGGCTATACTTATAAATTATAATATAATACAGAGAATACGATATTCCATTTCCACTATACCCAGGCTGCAATACATCATCTTTATTTAGTGGCGGTGGTGGTGAGAGGGTTAAAATAAAAATCTGAAAAATTTGTAGATTTTTAAAAACTGTTTGGTGCTACACGATTTTATAGTTAAAATTTAAATTTCATCATACCTCAAATTAATATATAATATGTATCTAGTAAGGTAATATTATATATCTACATTATGAAACTGCATGCAATTAAAATTTTTATAGAATCACAACGAATCAATGATTTTCTACAAATATACTCGTATATATTCCCACTTATAATTATATATTATTATTATATGTTAGATTATCTCTGACATTACTTTTTAAAAAAAATAATTTATATTTATACATACAGTATTATTAGATAAATAGGGTGATTTGTTTAAATACCCCCATCCCCTTTTATGGCCGTGAATATACAAAAATTTGTGTTTTTTTTTCAGAATGTTAAATCACAATAATAACTTTTCCATAACCTTTTTTTTTCATATCACCTTAAGAATGACCTGTAATGATGTAATTTATTTTTTTTTTAATTTATATCCCTCTATTTTAACTAAGGAATTTAATTTGGGTATTTTTTTTTGTAAATTTCGATGTATTGAAATCGAGATTCGTATGAGTTTAGTTTATATTATAGGAAAACATAGAATCTAAATTATATCAATCTAAATATTAAAATACCTGTATTATTCAGAATTTTTACTTGGAGCTATTCCATATATTTAAAGCTTTATTTTTTTAAATAATAGGTAGGTATGATACTTATAATGTAAAAACATAAAAGATCTATAAAATCACGTTTCTACATTTAAAAAATATACTGCTTTGAAAATTCAATTAACGGGAGAATATTATATACTTCGCATTATAGGTATTTTTACTTCTTTTAAATTTTAGTTGGTGTGTTGAATTTAAAAGAAACGATAAATCACTTGTCAAATTAACAATTCTGAGTGGAGCTTCAGATAATTATATAGAACAATATAATTACAGTCGGTTTTATATCGAAGGAAATTTCGTGTTTTTATTATTCTTGCTAGCTATTATAGGACTATTTGAAGTCGATATCATGAAAATCTAACTTATATAGCATATTTTATGAATTTTACTGCATTTTTTTTAGCACTTTTCCTTTACGCTTGGCAAAACTATAATGTGTTTCAAAAATTGACCTCCTTAAAGTATCGCGAGAAAAAAGTTCTCTGCTAGAAATCTGTACTATATACCACTGATCCGATGAATTTTTCTAGTGAAAAAAGTGTTTTCATAAATACGAAAAAAAAGACGCCAATGTATAATCAGTAGCTCGTTCTCACTACTTAGAATCCAAAAGTTCTACATAATCTAGAAGAATTTTAAATTTATTGTTTTATTATATTTATTTATTATATAACATTGATAATATAATACAATTATTTTGTCAAAATGATATTAATATTATATCTTAACGAATGTTTATATACCATATATATGTTCTGAAAATAATCGTCTACGTATTATATTGCGTAAATATATAAATATACTACGTGCTCTAATATTTTTAAACTTTTCCAGTAGATATTTTAAAGAAAATGGCGTCTAGACTACACGAGTATAATAGAGTACATCGTAGTGTTAAACTATATATATACCGCTTTTAACGTTCATCACAGTCATCATCGCCGCCGTTGTGCCAGTGGTTTATGTTTAACGTTTCCAAATGTTTTGGTTTAAACGTAATAATAATAATAATATATCTTTTCATATAAGAAATTTCTCACCGCCTCGTAGATCTGCGTCTGCGTTCCTTTCCTCGACCCTTCACATCACACATATAAAATATTATGTACATATATATATATATATATTTATATTATTATATATGAGCGTTCATCATCAGTCCGTTTCGCTCGAGTGCGGCTATCAATCGTCGCGAACGTCAATCGACGCATACATTATATTATTTATGTCATGTCGACGATGGAGACCCACAGAGTTTATAGAACCCACACACGTGTATGCGCGTAAATACTTAAAATAAAAATGGTATTTTTGTAGTTGAGAAAAACTTTCATTAAGTACGCAGGGCGTGTTACCTTTAGCCACCACGTATCTATATTGTTATATATTTATATAAATGTATCAATAATTTAATAATGTTTGGCTTTAAACGTCTTGACAAACCTTATAGTATAAAATAAATCCATAATAATACGCGAGTGACAGATATATAATGTATAAGTATAATATAATGTCGTGTAGTCGGATAATATGATGGAAATTCATCTCTGACTACAGTGGCAGCATGTTTCCACCCGCCAATGCAGTTGATAGAGATGCTGCGGTCCATATTTAAAATATGTAAGGAAGTGTGACCGCCACATTGACCACACACGAAGCTCGGGTTATCGTCTTCTAATTATCTACACAGTGATTTGTATACAATATAAGCTTGTTTAAAATCATTTTGCCCAAATAGTATTTATATTGATATAAGTATTATATAAGGTTTACATACACAACAACATGTGTATGTATTTATCGTATCGAGGCCGCACATATATATATTTATTATTATCTTTAATTTTTTTTTTTTTTAATATCGCTTTTTCAAAGCGTATAGTCTTTATCTCGTGGTGAGCGAGAACGTAGAGGAATATAATAATATAATATAGGCACATAAAATTTATATACATAATACAACTGAGTAACCAGTTTCCGGTATAAGGGCCGGTTAACTTTCCCTTCTGAAAATATGATATTAATTATATATATTGTGTATAAAACGTTAAATACATTTGTCCATAGAAACGGATATGCAGTTGTTGTAAAGGGGTCTGTTTTTTAATTAGTGCCCATCTTGCAAACGTGCAGTATACGTCGTATACAATACTATTGTGCGAGTATGGGACGCGAGGGATTAACTATATATATGTATATATATATATCTCTATCTGTATACAAGTGATGGGTATTTTGATGAAACGGCGTGCGTCTTTTGCAACGCGTTATTCGGAATTAAAATTTACTCCCGAGTCGAGCGATAAAATATACCATGACGCTGCAAAGCGACCTGGGCGTATACGAGTTTGCACGATACTCGACCCCACACAGGAAATTAAACTTCCCCGTGGTGGTATATACATATATACGTGAGAAGAATCGCAGCCTAACCCTATTTGTATACACACACACACACACACTATGTAATCAAATATATATATATATATATTTACTGTGTGAATATACGTGCTAAAGTTAATTCCAAGTGTGTTTGTTTTCGCTTTAGATACAGCGAAAACTTAGTGGGAGCAGAGCGAATCAACCCATCGTCGAATACATCGCAATCGAGACGATCGAACGCCAGATTTCTGCACGAAGCCAATGTAAACGCCTAATCGTGGACTCCCAAATTCAGTCTGGTTATTTTTCAAACAGGTAAGCAATAATCTGTAAACTAATTATTCATGTCATCACATACACAGCTAATACACATTACTTATGTGATCTGATATTGTAGCATTTCTAAAAATGGTATTCTTGATATTTATCGAATTTCATTTGCCTGACTCGAAATACGTTATATGAATATTTAATTAAATTAAAATAAAAAAAATTATACAAATAAAATATTTACCTAAATGCAATACGCGGTATATAAGTACAATAAGTAAAATACTTAATACAATAACTAAAATAAAACTTAATACTTTTGATTTATTATTAATAATAATTATGTGAATATGTATGACTATACATATTTCTTATAGTCAGTAACTTGTTTTTGTAGATTTTTATCGAAAGTTAAAATATTTTACACAGTTGGGTACAATGTCCGCTTCCCCCTCAACGTTATTTATGTGAGTTTCTTGTAGTTTATGTGTCTGGCGCAAGAACACATTTTTTCAACATAATCGCCCACTTCAGATACCGTGTGTGTCAAGTCCACTCCTCTCTTGCAATCTACTCTCCTCCAGCACCGATAATGAAGTACAGACGTTGGTCCTTCAAACGCGTAAAACCTAAAATCAACCCCATATCTAAAATAGAAGAAAAAAAATATCTATTTTTTCGGTTAAGATAATTATTATGGGCATGGCACACACGTGTGCGTTGTTTGTGTGTCAAAATATATTTTTATAAATTAAAATTTTTGAACGCGCCATATAACGAAAAAAAAACGTGTTCTTAAGACCGATAAAACGAACCGAAACAGATATCGTAATATGTATATATATATACATGTATGTATGATTTATGCCCTTATACGCACCAAACCGCCTGTAAATAAAAAACGTTTTTGAATTATCTATGAAAATAAATTGACAAAGATGGCGTTATCGTTGAAAATCACTGATGTGTTATCCCCTACATAAAAATCTTCATGGGGTTTGAAATAAATGTGTATGTATAAAACGTAATATATATAGTTATTATATATGCTTGGTTTGACATTTTATGCCATGATATTCTTTTATATTATAATATATAATATATAATACAACACTATCAGTGGTGTGCCCAATAGTGGGAAGATAGAGGATATAGTCTTTTTATTTTACAAGAATATTTTACAAAATTGTAAAACACTATAGCTTCTTTACTCCACTCAGAATCTAAAATTAAAATAGAACGTATTGGTGTAAACATCTTATACATACCACTCAATTGTATAATACAATACACTTTACCAATAATTAATTTCTCTTAATACAACGTAGAAAATAATATTAAATTAAAGTCCAATAGTTAGAATTTAAATCGGTCTACAGTGCACGTTTCTGAAGGTGTCCAATTTTGTAAGTGTTTAAACAGTATAATTAATAAATTAGTGTAAATCTAAAACTAAAGATAATATAGTAAATAATTATTGTAAATGATTGCATGGTTATTTTTTAATCGCGGTTGCCATCTAATTATTTTTTATAGTTTCATGGAAACTGGTACCAAGATCTAAAAATTGTTGTAGTTTATAATTATTGATAATTATGAAAAAGAACGGTTTATACTACAATATAATTTATTATACCTATTACTAAATTAGCTACAATAATAATCCATAGGTCCATGACTTACTGTATTATTATTTATTTCATAATACAATTACAGTAATCTATATAGCAACTAAAAGCAAAAGTCTGGGTACATTTTTATGAAAATACGTTCTGTTTAAATTATATGAAATAATTCAAGTGAAATAAAATTTGACATTAAGTTTTAACGTGCCCAAGAGATATGAAAATATAGAATACTATATAACTATATATAATATATATAAACATATATAATATTTTGACAATTTCACTGCAGCAAAACCATTTCAGTGTAATCCACCCATCAGCATCGTGTTTGCAAAACTGTGCTTGCAGCATTATTATTCTATGTTGTGTAAAAAATACAAACCATTTCAAACTTTTTTATTGTTCAATTCCATCGACGATCCAATACATACACACGCGTACATTATTTCAATGGCACGCGTCACTCAGTCGGATAATACTGAATTGTATAATGTTTCTACACAACCCGACGGAAGAAGAATGAATAACAAAAAAAAAAATATTATCGTTTTACAACTTTCAAATATTTTTATTTTACCCAAGACGATCATTATACTTTACGTTAACGCGATGATAACGTTATATGATAATATATCGTTTGTATACTAGCTATAAAATTATTATTTTTTTTTTTCAAATTAAATCAATCGGTTTGGATTAAGGTTGATTTCGCTATATGTGTTTAACGCAGTATTTTAATGTTTGTATGCATTGTTATAATATATAAATTCATATCAATATAGATTTTTATGCGTGCGTGATAGAACGTACCTTTAAATATATATATATTATACTGTATTATTATTATAGTCGAGTTATTGCACGTATCATTTATTTATAATATTATATATAGGTACTTCAGATTGCTAGTAGAGAGCCAGCTGATTATCAATTTAAATGTACATTTTTCACTTTTTGGTGCCTAGAGCTTCCAATTATAAATTATTATAAACACATAATATTCATATATACTTTATAGTGATGAAATAGGTATGTATGTAGTCTAATATTTATATATTTATTTTTTTGAGATTCATTAATATGCAGGTATGAAAACATGTTTGGCAATGTATTATATATAGATTATAAGTCATTAGTAGCAAATTAGTATGATATAGAAAATATCAACGATATATATACTATTATAGTACCTATTGGTACTTCATTTTAAGCAACTTACATGACTATATATATCAGGGATGGCGAACCTTTTTGTACAAACGTGTCAAATAAAAATGTTGGTTGGATTTTTTTTCCCTGCATGTCAACTAGTTTGATAACCCTTATTCATACTTAAAAATTCCTACATCTATGGTTTCAATGATAAAAAAAGCTGGACATACTTCGCACGATGGGTGTACTTTACACGACGGGTAGTATTCTCTTGACGGGCGTATTAAATTTTAAAGAAACGATAAATCATTTCTTCAGTAAAACGATTCTGAACGAGGAAAGTTAATAATATAAGAAAAAAAAATGTCCAAATTTTTTTTTCACATTTTCAAAATTTTCCTGCGTCAAAATCTTTTTTATAGGATTTTCTATCTATGTTTAAATTTTCATAATACTCTGATCAAAAAATGATGGTTTTCGAGTCGTTTTTGTCAAATTTTGGGTAGTTTTTTCCAAAAAAAACATTGAAGAATTGATAAATTCAAAAAATGACCTTTTTAAAGTACAATCTAGAGGCGA
>JAIPRM010006799.1:0-18093 GCA_025469315.1 Stegophylla sp. TES_Ste_2020 | reverse complement strand
AAACTTTTGGACAAGTATTTCTATACGAAAAAGTGTTAACAGAAAAAAAAAAAAATAAACATCATTGTAAAAACACTAGCTTCTTCACTTTGTTCAGAATCTAAAAAAATGAAGAATTGAGAAATTCAAAAAACAACCTTTCTAAAGTACCATTAAGAGGAAAATCCGGTTTCAAAAAATTGCTGATCGAAACTTTTTGACAAGTATTTCCATATGAAAAGTTGTACACAGAAAAAAAAATAAACATCATGGTAAAAACACTTTAAAATTAGAAATATTAAATCAGTTTCATTCTTCCCTTTTAGCAGGACATTTAGGTGTCACAAAAACTGCCAAGCGCATAAAACAACATTTTTAATTGGGTAGGATTAAAGAGCGATGTTAAAAGCTACATTAAAAATTGTTTCGTACTAACATAATAAAATTACTAATTAGCATGTATTTAGTATATAGAAATTAACACAAAATTTATTTTTTAGACCACCATTCAAGTTCATCATAGTCGATTTTGAATTCACATCACTACCAAAGGGAGAATGCCTATTATTAACCGGAGCTATGGTTAATAGTTTAAATAAACATGCCCCTCAAAAGTTGGTAGGTAAGCCTATTTACATTCCAAAGTTGGAAAAATAGCTAAATACGAAGAAAAAATCAAGAAGTTTGTAAAAAATTGCTTCGCGATAAGAAAACCAGAAACTTATGAAATAATTAACCACCATTTAGATCAGAGGTTCCCAACCTTTTTATTACTGAGTATCACTAGAAATTTTTATACTTGATACGTGTACCACTTTAATAATAATTATTAATAGAATTATTCTAAAACTAAATTAGGAACGTCAATTTTTTTTTTTTTTAATCTATATTTTACATTCTAAGTGGAACGAAAAAGCTGGTGTTTTTATAATCTTGTAAATTTATTTTCATTTTTTTTGTAATCACTTTTTCATTTTGAAATTAGAAATACTCCTCCAAGAGTTAACCAAAATTTGAATTAGCATTTCGTCTAGATATGGTACTTTGGAGGTGATATTTTTCAGTAGTTTTTCTACACTTTAATAAAAACTAGCCATAATTTCACAAAATGCCTTAAAAACTTAATTTTTTTATGTAAAATTTATGAAAAATTATATAGATTGACAATAATATGAGAAATATTTTGGTGAAAGACAGGCGTGCACTCAGGATTTTTTTTTTAGGGGGGTTTACATTTTTTCTTACTTTTCCTCACATTCAAATACACAAGTAACATTAATTTTTAACGATTTTATTTATTATTACAACAAGGTACCACATACTACCCGTAATACCCCAAAAAATTTAGTTCAAAGGTATCCATAGTAATAATTTTAGATTCTGAGCAGAGCAAAAAAGCTAGTGTTTTGACAAGGATATTCATTACTAATTTTTTTTTTCTGTATACACATTTTTTTATAGAAATACTTGAACAAAAGTTTCAACCTGCAACTTATTGAATCACATTATTCGCGTTTAGATGGTACTGTTAGACGTTATTTTTCGAAATTCTCAATAGTTTAATTGCAAAAATAGTAAAATTGTAATATATTTTTGAGAAATCAATAATTTTTATTATTTATAAATTTAAATATAAGAAATTTTGGGTGGGGCTATAGCCCCAAAGCCCCTCCCTTGGGTGCGCCACTGGTGAAAGAAGGTGTTTGTAATTTCTTTTTCTTATTCTCAGTTAATAGTGGGATATATAACTGGCAGTGATCAATAAATATTTTTTGTAATGAAGTAAACTTTATAATTTTTAATTAAAATTGTCTTTTACAAACTGAACCTTCGCTAAATCTTATTTTATTGTAGAAATTATTTTTAGTTTTTTTTAAAATTTAACACATCTAACAAATTTTACTAGAGATGCGAAAAATAACCTGCATGGTGCGAATTATGTCAGACATTTTTAACACCGTATTTCGTAACATAACAAATTTCGATATTACCTAATGTACTTATTTTTGGCTTCTTTTACGACTCAAAGTCGAAGGTTTTACAGTTAATGTGCTTGTATAGATCGCACAGATCAGTGTGAGGATTTTGCGTCTATTTTCATTTATTTCTCATAGATCGTATTAAGTGATTTTAATTAAACTAAAATGAGTTCCACCCGAGGAGCGGAAAGCACCCATGGTGTGAAGTACATCCAGTCTATTCATTATTAATTAATTAATTAACATTTTTATTGTTTGATATTCATAAAAGTAAATAAAAATCTAATCAAAAAATTTCTTCGTGTACCACCAACAAGCTTTCCGCGTACCACGGGTTGGGAACTCCTGATTTAGATATAGCGATTACCTATAAACCCGAAAACACCATTTTACGATACAATAACATTAATAGTTATCTTTTTACAGATAGTAAAAAACCAGAAATTGTATCGTGGAACGGCCAAACAGATAAATATATTATAGAAAGTTAAGCATAAACAATAACGTTTTAAAATTTTTAAATATAACTACCAAAGGAAATAGATTAGATAGTACATTCGAATTAACTTTAATATATATGAATAGGAAAAATAAAATAATATTGGAACTATCATTAGGATATTTACAGATATTAAATTGGGGTACACTAAACTTAAAAGAATGTTATTCTTTAATTTGTACACAAAAACATAAAAATATTTATGACCGAGTAAAAAATATTTTTAAATTCTTCACTTAATTTTATTTCACTTTAATTGTTTATTTGGTTGCCATAAAAAATTCGACAACCGCCAATTAATTTGTTTAATATGGTAACCAAGATAACACGGTGGTAGGAGGCTTAGGTAACTAAGATAACACGCATGGTATAATATGTAGACCGCACGGTAAATGTAGACCGCATATCCGAGTTTCACCAAATCTTCATGTACAGAATTAATATTACAATAACCAGATTTTACTAAACCTTTTATACTTACGACCGACGCTTCTGATAAAGCGTTTAGACGCAATTTTAAGTCAAGGTAAGGTTAGGTTAGACAATCGCATACATGATGATAAAAACTTTAAACACTATTTTCCACAGTTTGTTGTATTAAATTGTTGTTGTCGCTTTTAATTATTATATTTGATGCTGCAATTTCTGAAATACTTTTGTAGCTCCAATGGAGGTGGCATATGTATGTATGTATATATATATACATAATTTCATGTGTATTGTTCTTATATGGTGTCAAATAAAAGCCTTTACCCAAATGAATAGGACTGTTTCTATCCTTTCTTATATCATGGATTGTCTTGACGGCACTAGCAATACCGCCTGTAAGTGATCCTATCGCTGATAACCCCGAAAATATTGGAATCAATGGTAAAACACCTCCCTTTTTCAGAATAGGAATGATTCTTGGTGTTTTTGTTTTCTTATTTTTCGAAATAGCCTTTTTAGCCACGGCAATACAAGTTTTCACCAATTTTGTTTTTTATAGACTTTTTTGCCAATGTAACTGCACACTTGAACCTACAACCGCTTCCCATCTTTCGTTTAGCCTTCATAACTGTTGTAACTAACCAAGAAGCCCCTATTTCTTTGACACCGGTTTTCTTCGATTTTAGCACTTTCCAAGCCTGTTCTTCTAAAATCACGTCACCTTTTCGTCTGTCGCTCATAGAGTTGCTATTTACATATGCAATATCGTGCGATCTAGCCAACTCATCTAAACTATTTATACCACGTTCACCGCGAGCTAATCGCTCTCTCAACTTTATACCAGGACCAGCAAATGTATAACAAATAGAAAACATTAAAATTATGGTTTAAAAAATATTGCATTTTTTCTCACCTATGTAGCCGGGTATATGTAACTCTGCAGGCATGCGGTTTATAGCTGAGTTGATATTATCCAGAGCTTTTAGTCGTACTTCTTCCTCGAGTGCGAGTCATTGTGTGGGGTACTTCATTATACGTTACATATGTTTATTTATCAAAATGCATTTCATCGAGCAAAAACAGAAACTACCGGTGTACATTATCGATACACCTAATACAGCTGTATATAAAGGCACGGAGCTCTTTTTCCAGACATTATTAGATCACTGGTTCTGGATAGTATCGGGTGTGGAAAAACCAATCTTATTTATTTCTACTCGTTAATGAAAACGATGCACGTTTCGAAAACGTTTACATATACTCCAGGACACTACAACAACCTAAATATTAATTTAGGGGCGCATTAAGCGAGGAGCAAAGGGGCATTTTGCTCGGGGTGGAAGTTTTGAGGGGGCGGTAAATTGTTCAGATAATATTTGTACGTTTCTATTCAAATGCTTACAAAAAAAAAAAAAATTATATAAATTTCATCATATTTGCTCAGCTTAAACTGAAGCCGATCTATGTAAAATACGAGTGAAGATAATGATGTTTGTATTTTTTTTTAATTTTATGATCATTTGTTCCAATAAGCTATTATTCGAGCGAAATGACAAAAATTTTTTACATTTCTGTATCAATTATTAAAATAAATAATCGACGGTATTGACGGAGTGAACATAACTATTTATGTTTTTCGAGAATGATCAAGTAATTTCACGGGAAAAAGTACTACTCAACTCTGTGTTTTTCATAGATGATGTAATCGGAGAGCAGCAGGGCATTATACGTGAATATTTTTCGCGTGGAAGGCACAACAAAGTAGATATATTTTATTTGGCTTAGAGTTATTCTAAAGTAACTAAGCAATTGATAAGAGATAACGCAAACTTAATTATACTATTCAAACAAGACGAGACAAATTTAAAACATGAATACAATCGTGGAAGTGGATAGTTCAGTTTTAAATGAAATAGTCGAGGCTAAAGAAAATATTAAGAGGAAATACACGGTTTTAAAAAGTACCGATACAAATGTTCATCAGTTAGTGAGTCAGACATTCAAACCTATAATCGACCCGCTAACAAAAATTTCAAATCAGAGCTCACACTCATCAGACACTGTTCGTAAATCAAAAGAGTTAAACTCGCTTAAACAATATTATGAAGAAAACGCAAATTGTAATAGTGAAGACGAAAAATATCAAGATGAAATAAATTAATGGTTTTACTCTACTGATCCTAAAAGACGTTCGGATAAAATTATTACTCTAGATAAAAAGGAAATGGAATTTAATCGAGATAGTATACTGATTGAAGAAAAAGAATAAATACTAACACCCGGTATCATTAAACTATTATTTAATAAAAATCCTATCTGGTATACCGAGGAAGATTTAGAAACTTACAGAAAAATTCTAACACAGACCTGCATATTTGAATCAAGTTGACCAGATTAAAACCAGAAGTTAGGTTAGGTTAGGTTAGTAGTCTTATATCCTAATTATCTATAAAATATACATAAAGCTGTGTGCTGTAAAATCTATACAGTACGGTCTTCATGGGAGAATAGACAGTTGAATCGTTTTTAGTATCGTTCGAAATATTCGTCTATTCTGAAGTTATGTATTCCTTGTGTATATTTTAAGATTAACAATATAATATAAAAATTCATGTAGAGCGAAAACGTGGGAAAGTTAAATATGAACTATCTGCTATAATTTATAAACTGATCGCCTAATGAAAAATCAAACTACCTGCTACAGTACAAACTGACCGCCTAAGAAAAAATGTAGAGTACCTATTATAGTACAAACTGACCGCCTTCGATACATTTTAACAATGGACCGTACTAAGTGACCTAGAACCGTGCTACATGGGGTCATTTCGGCTTGATAATCGACTTGTGCGAAGTGGGCAGAACCAAATTCTTGTAAGTATAGAAAATATTTTGAATAGCGTTGACAATAGGCTTTTTCTTTTTTCCCGTGTTTACATTCCTGTACTTTATTTTACCGATTTTTATATTCCTATGTAATTATTCTCTTGTGTTATTTTTATCCTGGTATAAAGATTCCTAATTTTTATATTCCGATGAAAAATTTCCCTGTAAAATATATTTCCCGAGTGTTATTTTCCATATGAAAATGTGTTCCTGATTTTCTTTTTCCTTTATTTTTACTTTCCTGTGTAATATTTGCTTGTATTTTACGCGTCCCTAGACTAAGATACAAATAGTTAAAAGAAATTCCTAGGAGAGGCAATGGCCCCTTTGGCACCCTCTCGCGGGCGTCCTCGCTATTTTATATTTGTGAAAAAAAAATAAAGATTTAAAGAAAATAATAATTGGTGTAAAATCATTAAGCTGTGTGGCCGAAATTCACAAAATATAGCATAATATAATATATTCAACGTGGCTAATCTGTAGAAGCGGGCCAACTACTCTTCAACATTTTCATATTTTCAGGACATCTCTACATTTTACTCTGTGAGTCATATACATGATAATATAATCGAATACGCGCAGTAGCACAATGATGACGGGGTGTGGTATGGGGTCAGGCGGTGGCATCGCAGGCCACCGGGCGCGTGCGACTAAAGGTGTTTGTGCGTGCGGGCGGCAACTATACATAGACGGGGTGATACGCGGGGTCAGGCAGCAGCATTGATCGCCTAGGGGTTGTATGTGCGCATGCGTCGGATAAAGGGTGCACATACGTCGGATAAAGGGTGCGCATGAGGGCGGTATCGTTTGACAGTGGTACATAGACGAGGTATAGCGCGGGGTCAGGCAGCATCGCCGATCAATAGCATCCATCGAGTGAAGGAGAAGGGGGGGTGTTCACTCGGCTCTGGCGGCAGCAAACGGCAGTTGCTACTAAAAATGATTACAAAAATATTTCATTTAAATTTCAAAAAGATTTTATTAATTTTGAAATAAGTAAAGCAATTTTGAAGATATTGGAAATTTCTCATTTTTTGTAACTTCGTTTTATAAAATTTTTAATTCTTGATATTAAGACTTGAAAATGAAATATGATCTCACTCACATATATGTCTATAATTGACCTGAAAAAATCTACCAAAGTACTTTTTCGATTCATCGGCTAATGACCACCATTTGTACCTTTTAAGGGCGTCAACATTGTTTTTTTGGAATGACAACATATACTTTTAACTAACTTATAAAAGAGAAAATGACTAAGTCAATAACAACTTTTGAAAGTTTTTAATATTTTTACACCTAGATTAGGGATAAAACTGAAAAAAAATACAGACAAAAAGGGCGCTGAACGTTTGGTCACATTGACCCAAAAGCCAACACGTTTGGGTACAAATAGACACATAAAATAAAAGGTATTTCATAATTTTACCTGGTAAATCAGAGAACCTTTGAGTACACGTCATATCGTCGGTCTAATTCGCAAAGGTCGTATCTCCTTTATTTTTAATTTTGGGATTATTTAATTATAAAATAGAGAAAAAAAACTGCGTCCGATAAAACAATAAAATATTTGATATCATAATTGTATCCTCCGAGAAATTAATAATTAGAAATCATCGTATCTCCATATAATTTGATAATGTAGGTATTAATATTATTATGTCTTGATATCAAAATAATTTTAAGTTTTTTGTTAATTATTTTTAAGTTTATTTTAAAGTATTTTTAGTTAACTATATTCTTTAGAATAATATATGATAGCAGTACTAGATAAGTTAAGTAATCATTAAGAAATGTCATCTAGAAATCAAAAGTTACTGGCATTAGCCAAAAATCCTAATTTTACTACTACTAATTCATCTAAACAAATTTCTAATGAACTCTCTAAAGTATCTGTTACTAACATGACTATGCTTCCGAAAAATATACAATCTTTTTCTGATGCTGTTAATACCAAAACCTCTAACTTACAGACAGAAGATAACTTACAAGGTTTGTAATACACTGCTTTACTAACTTATTATAATATTATTGTTTTTAACACAAATAATATTATGTTTTCTCTATAGATTTTGATGTTGATAAGTATATCACTGAAAACTTAATCGAATTAGGCAGTGGATTAGAAAGTATTATGTACCCAAACGTTGTATTGATTTTTGGTGTCTGAAAAAAAGTGTACCTAAATCTGTGTTCCCAATCGTTCTCCCGAATCACAGGTAAAAATATTGCTTTGTGCCCAAACGTGTTACGGCCGACAAAAACAATAAAAACTGAAAATATCCCGTTTTAGTCATTCATTCATGGAGGAGAGGGTACATTAAAATATTCACTTATATATTTTCAATGTAAATTCGAATGAGCATATGAATATGAATTACATGATACTCGTTCATAAGTTAGTCCAGGAGATGACATGGGACTAGAATTGCCAACCGACCGGTATTTCACTTCTATAGACTTAAAAAAGCCGGTTGCCGGTATTAACCTATCACTGGCCTATAAAAAGCCGATATTTCCATCTGATCGAGATTTTCGATATTAACACATTAATATCACAAAATATATTAATATTCTATCGTTTTTGGAAATTGGTTATCAACTATTGCTGTCAATAAATCATATAATCTTAATGAGTTCAAACTGTTGCTTATTAAGGTATTACTTATTATTAGGGATGGGTCGAACATTAATTTTTTCGAACTCGAACTTGAACTGTTCCAACTCGAATCTGAATTTTATTCCAACTATTTTCGAACTTCAAAAAAATTAAAACATTTGAACATTTATCAATAATAACAATATTAGTCGTATTATTAATCAATAAAAATCCGATTTCAAAAAGTCACTGGTCCAAACTTTTGGATAAGTAATTACCATGCAAAAAAATGTATACAGAAAAAATAAAATAAAAATTAAAAAATATTATTTAACCACGCTTATTAACACGTGTATTTAATTGATATTAATCACTTATTATCAGAATTTGAAAGGAAACAGTGTTGATAGTGTTGACACATTACGGGGAAAAAAAAATCTGCTGATTAAACTGTTCGAAAATTCGAACTCGAACATACTAAACTCGAACTATTCGAGATGTTCGAATTCGAATTCGAACTTATTTTTTTCTCGAACTTCGAACTGTTCGAATTTCTTAAAGTTCGAGGTGTTCGAAGAGTTCAAGAACCCATCCCTACTTATTATCCAATCCGATACTTACCTATTTGTTAATCATTAGTTATTATGACTATATAGTATATTATATATTATTACTAAATAAATACTACATAAAAATAAAAATAAAAACGTGTCGCGGGATACACGTTTGGAACGAAGTCCCTTTCGTATTCAGGTTTAGCATAATTAATCATTAACTTGCCAGGCTCTCGTTCTTTCTACCCACTCCTCACTTTAATTTTGATTATTGATGCAATAAATAACTATTCATACATTTATTTTTGCAATATATATATATATATAATATCATTGATATACATCTAAAATATGTCACCTCATTACTTTTCATTTTTATGTTAATAACCGTTTGTACTAAAGTAATAACTATGAGTAACATTGTACGAAATCTAAATATGTAATACAAAATGTCTTATATGATTAACACAATCTTAATAAAAAAATATATTATAAATATTGCAAATACATTTATGGATATAGTTATTTATTGCATCAATAATCAAAATTAAAGAGAGGAGTGAGTAGAGACAATGAGAGCCTGGTACGTTAATGATTAAATTATGTTAAAGCTGTATACGAAAAGGAACTTTGAAGTTTGCAACCCTACATGGTATCTGCGTTCGTTGGTTGCCGAACATCATTTTTTCAGCCTGTAAACTCAGTAAAATACTCGGCCCACACTACCACGCAATCAGTAGCTACAACAGCAGCAGCTACTATAAAATCAATAAACATTCCTACAGCGAGTCCAACCCTCTCCCTTCGTTCACCCCATACTATTACCCCGACTTATTCGGCGAACGTTGACGACACGATCGCACAACGAGCCGCGCATGAACATTCGTCACTTTTGTTCGCTCGTGTGTACCACCCACTTTAAAGCTCCGTCCACCCCAAGGAAAAACGCTGTCGCATACATTGTTGCCAACAATGTTTCCAGTGTCTTTGATGTTTTCCGCCATTAGACGGGAAGCAAAATTTTGTCAACGACTATGTCGGCAGCAAATGTATACGACAAAAATCTAGTTGTGGACAGGGCTTAAGGATGGCCTTGTCCATCAAAGTTAGTGGACAATTATTGTGATCTACTTATCTTGGATGGCAATTACTAAATTATTAACAATACATGGAGTCGGGGGCTTTTCAGAGAAGAGAAAAGTACAACATGGGGGTTTCCTTAAATGATATACAATGAATAAAGGACCACGGTCTAGGACAGTGAATAGAGCTATGAGTATAAAAGTATAGCCGACGTCTATAAGAGGTAAGGCGGGTAAGAAGATAAGAGGACGGATCACTTCACTTCACGTTTTCGGTATGTAACACCTAAAAAAAATAGAAGGGATCGCATACGCAGTAGCTACATGCCCTCTTGGTACGCTGGTAATTGGCTTTTCACTTTTTTACACGTACAATATATTCAACCTTTGCTCTATTTATTGAATTATTGTACATGATCTAAATCGGATTCTAATAATCTCACATAGTGGCATATTTTACATGATACGAAAAACTATGAAACCCACAGAAATATATAATAATCTGGATTTCAAACTAGTGATAATGATTGAAGTTACAACCCGCCATTACTAGTAGGCCAAATACTAGTAGGACATACTTCCATATTCCAGAACAAATTATGCAAATCTAAACCCAAAAATTTAATTTCATCAAGTATTACATGTTTTTTAAAACGTATTTTTGTGTCCCTGAGTAATTCTCAAATAAAATTTTATACATTTCATGAAAATAATAAAAGTATTTTTGATTATACCAACAAATACTTCTACGTGTGAAAGAGCATTTTTATGTTTGAAACGATTGAAAAGTTATTTAAGAACTAGCATGGTCCAAGAGCGTTTAAGCGTGGAAATATTGAAAATTTAACGGTCTGTGAAATGGCAGGTATTAATAAAAGTATCTAATATTAACAGCTTTTTTTTTTTTAATTAGGTGCATTAAACAAATTAAATACCTATATTCTTATTTTATTTTAGATTCTAAACGAAGTGAAGAAGCTAGTGTTTTTACAATGATGTTTATTTTATTTTTTTTTATATTTTTTTTTTTTGTGTACATCTTTTCTTATAGAAATACTTGTCCAAAAGTTCCGATCAATAACTTTTTGAAACCCGATTCGCCTCTAGATTGTACTTTATAGAGGTCATTTTTGAATTTCTCAATACTTCAATGTTTTTTTTGGAAAAAACTACCCAAAATTTGACAAAAACGACTCGAAAACCATCATTTTTTGATTAGAATTTTATGAAAATTTAAACATTGATAGAAAATCCTATAAAAAAGATTTTGGCGTAAGAAAATTTTGAAAATGTGAAAAAAAATTTTGGACATTTTTCTAACTTTTTTTTTATATTATTAACTTCCCTCGTTCAGAATCGTTTTATTGAAGAAATGATTTATCGTTTCTTTAAAATTTAATACGCCCGTCAAGAGAATACCACCCATCGTGCGAAGTACACCCATCGTGCGAAGTATGTCCGGTTTTTTTTAATTTAGTCCAAACATAACATTTAACAGCATAAGTGCAAAAATGTACTTCTAAACAATAAAATTAGTTATAAGACTTGATAATTGTAAACAATAAGGTATATTAGAATACCTTCTTTTTCTCTTAGTTTTAGAAAATTCATCATTTTATCTTCCTCCTAAATTTTTACCAAGTAACGCCACTAGTGTCCTCTCGGTGATTACGCCTATGAAGCTAATCTAATCGAAATTGCATTTTCTCAATAAAAATATATTAAAATCCAGTCTATATTATAATGTACCTGGTAGACAAATAATTAATCACGCAGCGGTCACTAATAATAAAAATCTTATAAAATTAACGTGACTTCTTTATTTTATTTTTAATAAAATAACATTTAAACAAATTAGATATTGATTGTCCCAAAGATTGTCCTGAAAATTTGTGATTAAGAATTTGTAACAACTATACTGTAACAGGAAACACATTTATGATTTAAAACGAAACAGATAATATTATGGTAAATAATATAGTGCAGTGTTTCCCAACCAGGGGGGCACGCACCCCTTTGAAGGCGAGAACAAATTGCTGAAGAGGCGCAAGCAGTCATCACAAAGTAAAATTTTTAGTTAGTATAGAGAAAAATTAAAAATTAATAACGATGAAGTTATCATTCCGAATATTGCGTAGTTTATTTGTAAAGTATACAAAAAAGGTGATACATTTTTTTTTCATTTATAGGAGAGGAGAGACGCAAGATTTTTGAAAATCTACAAAAGATTGAGAATCACTGATATAGTGTATAGTAGGAATGAGGTGAACGGAGGGTGAGGGGTGGACTCGCTGTAGGGATGTTTATTGATTGAATAGTGGCTGGGCTGCTGCTGTTTTAGCTGCTAGCTGTGTGGTAGTATAACTGCTGCGGGCCGAGTAGTCTACAGACTGAAGAAATGATGTTCGGCAATCAACGAACGCAGGTCCCCCGAACGTGTCACGGGACATCCGTTTGGAACGAAGTCCCTTTCGTGCAGGTTTAGCAAAAATTAATCGTTAACGTGCCAGGCTCTCGTTGTCTCTACCCACTCCTATCTTTAATTTTGATTATTGATGCAATAAAAAACTATATTCATAAATTTATTTGTAATTTATAATATATTTTTTTATTAAAATTGTGTTAATCATATAAGAAATTTTGTATTACATAATTAGATTTCGTACAATATTACTCATAGTTATTACTTTAGAGCAAATGGTTATTCAAATAAAAATGAAAAGTAATGATGTGACATATTTTAGATGTATATCAATGATATACATATATATATATTGCAAATAAATTTATGAATAGTTATTTGTTGCATCAATAATCAAAATTAAAGAGAGGAATGGGTAGAAAGAACAAAAGCCTGGCACGTTAATGATTAATTATGCTAAACCTGCATACGAAAAGGATAAAAGTTCCAAACGTGTGTCCAGCGACACGTTTCAGTTTTAGATTCTGAACGTAGTGAAGAATCTTATGATTTTACAATGATGTTTATTTTTTTTTTTCTCTTTCTGTGAACCCTTTTTCGTATAGAAATACTTGTCCGAAAGTTTCGATCAGTATCTCTATAGAACCGGAATCACACCCATATGGTACTTTAAAGAGGTCATTTTCCCAATTTCTCAATACTTTTTCCAAAAACGGGGAAAAACTGTTGGAAAATTGACGAAAAACGACAAAATACGCAATTACCGAAATTTCCGTAAAACTGAAAATTACTTTTTGACATAACTTCTAAAATAATGCAGCTAGAGAATTGAAATTTTCACCAACCATTAAAAATAGTTACAAGAACATTTCAACAAAATTTGATCAATTTTGAGTTAAGTAAAGCATTTTGAAAATTTCGGAAATTTCTCATTTTTTGTTAGTTTTTATGCAATAAAATTTTTGATTTTTATATTAAGACTTGAAATTTTAATATGATCTCACTGACATATGTGTCTAATTGATCTGAAAAAATCTCAAAAATCGTTATTCAACTTTTTTTTTATACCCGTTTGAAGTTAGAATTTCGACAGAATTCGTTAATTTTTCCTAAAATTACGCACTTTAATGTACATATAAGAAAATTGGCTCAACCGAGCCTAGATAGAAAATTTCATTGCGAATATTTTGGTGCAATAAAATTTCTTACAGACGAATAATAATTAAACATTTTACAAGGGTTTGATTGAAAAAAAGTTGAAGAAATTATGACAAAGGCGGCATCTATCGGTTTATGGAATCTACCAATAAACATTTCTAGGCACCGGTCGCGAACCGCCTCAATTCGTGCGCAATTGTATCGTAGGATTCCCAACATAATTATATATAATCATGTAAACATTATAATACTATTATAAAATCTATGCCGATAATTTTATAAAGAGACTCGTGTTTCATATTTTTTAAATAGTGACATACTATTCAGTGTTTATAAAGGTAGCCACACACTACGGTTTTAAATGTCTGTGTACAGTGTACGGTATAGTTCCCACGTTTTTAGTTCGATGAACGACACACACTATCCATTTTGTCTCGTTATCATTATCCGAACAACACGGACCGTTTTTTTCTTTTTTTTTATCTTTCTATGAACACTTTTTAAACATATTTTCCAAAATTTTGGAAAAACTACCCACGATTTGACAAAAATGACTTTAAATTTTTTTAAAAATTCCTTAACCATAACCGATATTTTATAAAAACGAATTATTATCTCGAATCAAAACCAGAAATTATCTCACTGACATGTATGTTTAATTGATCTAAAAAAATCTCAAAAATCGTTAGTCAACTTTTTTTTTATACCCGTTTGAAGTTAGAAGTTCGACTGAATTCGTTAGTTTTACTTAATATTACACACATTAACATATATATATATAAGAAAATTAGCCAAATCGATTGTTTTGAAATTTGGTGCCTAGATAGAAAATTTTATTCCGAATATTTTGGTGCAATAAAATTTCTTACGGATGAATAATTAAACATTTTACAAGGGTTTGATTGAAAAAAAATTGGAGAAAATACAATTGCGAAATATCTATATATTATAAGCATTTAATTACTGAAGGTTGATAATGTTTTATTGCATCTTGTGTATTTTTCGACGCTGAATACGATGGTGTGAATTAAAATCCACATGCAACAATAGTTCGCTATCTATTTTATTCTATTTTGAAAATTCAATATTTTCGGTTATTAATTAATATACTACATATCTACTAATTCACCTACATGGTTAAGTTATGTGTTGCGGCCTAGTGGTAAAGAACCCGGCCTAGCACGCCGACAGTACCAGGTTTGATTCCAGCCCAACACTCCGAATTTTCGCATTTTTTTTTTTCTTATATTATTAACTTCCTTCGTTCAGAATCGTTTTACTGAAGAAATGATTTATCGTTTCTTTAAAATTTAATATGCCCGTCAAGAGAATACCACCGTCGTGCGAAGTACGCCCATCGTGCGAAATATTTCGGCTTTTGATTTTTGATATTAAGACTTGAAAATTACTGACATATATGTCTAATTGATCTGAAAAAATATCAAAAATCGTTACTCAACTTTTTTTTTATACCCGTTTGAAGTTAGAATTTCGACTAAATTCGTTAGTTTTGACTAAAATTTCATTGCGAATATTTTGGTGCAATAAAATTTCTTACGGACAAATAATTAAACATTTTACAAGGGTTTGACTGAAGAAAAATCGAAGAAATTACGACAAAGGCGGCATCTACCAATAAACATTGCCGTCAGCAGTCACAGTCGCGCGCCGCCTCAATTTGTGTGCACCTTAATAATTGTATCGTGGAATTCCCAACGGCCAACATAATTATATATAATAATGTAAACTTTTTATTACTATTATATAAACTAGCCGATAATTTTACAAATGGTTCGTGTTTTATATTTATTAATAGTGACATACTATTCAGTGTTTATAAAAGTGGCCACACACTACGGTTTTAAATGTCCGCGTACAGTGTAGGGTATAGTTCACACGTTTTTAGTTCGATGAACGACACACACTATCCGTTTTTTCTCATTATCCGTATTCGAACAACACTGACCGTTTTTTTCCTTTTGTAGATTTGTAATCATTCCAAGAAGATTGATGTTTTCCTTATTGCCATCATGTGTATTTTTTGACGATGAATACGATGGTGAGAATTAATATCCACGTGCAACAATAGTTTTTTAACTATTTTATTCTATTTTGTAAATACAATATTTTCGGTTATTATACTACATACCTACTAATTCACCTACATTGCCAAGTATGTGTAGCGGCCTAGTGGTAATGGAACCAGCCTAGCACGCGACAGCACCTAGTTCGATTCCAGCCCGATACTCCGAATTTTTGCATTTTTTTTTTCTTATATTATTTACTTCCATCGTTCAGAATCCTTTTACTGAAGAAATGATTTATCGTTTCATTAAAATTCAATACACCCGTCAAGAGAATCCCCCACCCGTCGTGCGAAGAACACCCACCGTGCGAAGTATGTCCGGCTTTTTTTTCTTATTTTTTTCTATCTTTCTATGAACACTTTTTCGTATAGAAATACTTGTCCGAAAGTTTCGATCAGTATCTTTATAGAACTGGTATCACACCCAGGTGGTACTTTAAAGAGGTCATTTTTCCAATTTTTCAATACTTTTTCCAAAAACGGGGAAAAACTGACGAAAAACAGCAAAATATGCAATTACTGCAATTTTCGTAAAATTTAAAGTTACTTTTTGACATAACTTCTAAAATAATGCAGCCAAGAACTTGAAATTTTCACCAACCACTAAAAATAGATACGAAAACATGTCATAAAAATTTCAAAAAGATTTGATCAATTTTAAGTTAAGTACGGCATTTTGAAAATTTCAGAAATTTCTAATTTTTTGTAATAAAATTTTAGATTTTTGATATTAAGACTTGAAAATTGAATATGATCTCACTGACATATATGTCTAATTGATCTGAAAAAATATCAAAAATTGTTAGTTGCTGAACGTTGATAATGATTTATTGCCTCTTATGTACTTTTTGACGCTGAATACGATGGTGTGAATTAAATCCACGTGGAACAATAGTTTTCTAACTATTTTATTCTATTTTGAAAATTCAATATTTTCGGTTATTATACTACATACCTACTATTTCACATACATGGTCAAGTAATGTGTTGTGGCTTAATGGTAAGGCAACCGGCCTAGTACGCGAGAGTACCGCTGTTCGATTCCAGCCCAGCACTTTGAATTTTTTGCATTTTTTTTTTCTTATAATAATAACTTCCTACGTTCAGAATCGTTTTATTGAAGAAATGATTTATTGTTTCTTTAAAATTTAATACACCCGTCAAGAGAATCCCACTCTACGTGCGAAGAACACCCCGACGAGCAATGTACACACTTTCTTAATACTATAACATTAAAAAAATAAAAAATAAAAAGCCGGACATACTTCGCACGATGGGTGTACTTTGCAAGATGGGTGTACTTCGCACGACGAGTGGTATTCTCTTGACGGGCGTATTAAATTTTAAAGAAACGATAAATCATTTCTTCAGTAAAACGATTCTGAACGAATGAAGTAAATAATATAAGAAAAAAAAATGCAAATATTCGGAGCGCCGGGCTGGAATCGAGCCTAGTGCTGTTGCGCACTAGACCGGTTCCATTACCATTAGGCCGCAACACATAACTTGACTATGTAGGTGAATTAGTAGGTATGTAGTATAATAATCGAAAAAATTGAATTTTCAAAATAAAATAAAATAGTTAAAAAACTATTGTTGCACGTGGATATTATTTCACACCATCATCGTATTCATCGTCGAAAAATACACATGATCACAATAAAGAAAATATCAACATTCTTTGAATGATTACAAAACTACAAAAGGAAAAAAACGGTCAATATTGTTCGAATACTGATAACGAGACAAAACGGATAGTGTGTGTCGTTCATCGAACTAAAAACGTGCGAACTATACCGTACACTGTACATGGACATTTAAAACCGTAGTGTGTTGTACCTGTAATATATAGTATGATAACCTTTATAAACACTGAATATTATGTCACTATTAATAAATATGAAACACGAATCCCTTTGTAAAATGATCGGCATAGTTTATATAATAGTAATATAAAGTTTACCTAATTATTTATAATGTTACCGCCGTGCGGCGTTGCAATGTTTATTGGTATAATAACCGAAAATATTGAATATTCAAAATAGAATAAAATAGATAGAAAACTATTGTTGCATGTGGATATTAATTCACACCATCGTATATAGCGTCGAAAAATACATATGATACAATAAAACATTATCAACCTTCAGCTATTAAATGCTTATAATATATAGATATTTCGCAATATCTGATTTTTCTTCAGACAAACCCTTGTAAAAAGTTTAATTATTCTTCCGTAAGAAATTTTATTGCACCAAAATATTTGCAATGAAATTTTGTATCTAGCCACCAAATTTCAAAACAATCGGTTAAGCCAATTTTCTTATATGTACGTTAAAGTGGATAATTTTAAGTAAAACTAACGAATTCAGTAGAAATTCTAACTTCAAACGGGTATAAAAAAAAAGTTGACTAACGATTTT
>JAIPRM010006798.1:0-18094 GCA_025469315.1 Stegophylla sp. TES_Ste_2020 | reverse complement strand
GTAAAACTTTGTATGAGACACAAATTTCTGTACTACCAAAAATGTACAGAAATTTGTACACTTACGTCACGTATAGCAATATGCCAACATACAATTATAAACTGGGTGATGTATTAATAAGTTCGTGTACAATTCTTCACCCTTAAAATGAAAATCATTTTTTTTTTTTTTCAATTAAATGTTTTAATATCATTTACGAATTGCAACTACGTGGAATTAATTACTTTTCTAGCCATTACATTTTATTTAATAACAAATAGAATAATTTGAACATCCTGAATCATTTTACTTACATCCTTAGGAGCAGATTTGTCTGATATTTACGTTTGATTACAAATCAGTGCTTTATCTGGTAACTCGAGTTTCATCTACAAATCGTTTATGCCAGGTGACACCAATTAAAGCACAGCAATTGCTGTATAATCTCTATTGAAATTGGATTTGTAATTACAATAATAATTATAGCAATATAATTTTAAATAGTATAAATATTCATCCCCCACCTTTTTTTTGATTACGATTATAAGTGCCGCAACCAATATTCCGCGCCCAAGTGTCGACAAATTAAAATTCAAGAAGCATTTGTTCTCTTTCGTCCTAATATATAATGAGTGCATTAACCCGCAGTTATAGTCTCTTCCTCGAAGGGAGTTATCGTGTTATTTCAAAACCACCCTCTGTGGATAATATCTTGATTCACTACTGTTGCTCTCTCGTAGGCCTTTTGCGGTGAAAAAAAAAAAAAACGTGATTTTATTTTTATATTGTTCGCGCTCGAGACGAGGAAATTTTTCGCGGAAAAATCGAGAGGGAAACGCGTTATCTCGTTTTCGGAATAAAGAGCCGCTATGTGCGATTAAAGTTTTATATTTATTGCCCGCCGCGTCGACGCGATTGCAACAATCTCACCCGCCATTGCGCCGCATAACGACTGCACTTTACGCGCGTTTTGTTTATTATGCGCGCGCACACACACACATACACATTATATTATTATAATAAGATATTATGCACGCGCAGTGTCGTAGCCAGTAAATTTCGTTATCTGAGGCACGGGCACGGGCGGTTGGACGATGGGAGTATTTTCTCTTTGTTGGCCGGTGCGAGGAAGAAAAATTACTTCACCGCAAACCCGTCTCGCGCGATACGCAGAACGTAATTTTATAACAAGCAAAACGATAACAGCACCGACATGTGGACAAGACACGCCTTTTCTAAATAAGTTAGAGGTGACAAAACCAGTTAATCCGCTGTAATGTTGCCGTTAAAATTGTACTCTAAGTATTTGCCAGTCCATATTTTTTGCAAAACGAAAAATTATTTTTGGATAGAGTGAACACGAAAGGGTGGTTCCTCTTGGTAAAACCTCTGCGTTATACCGAAAATATTTCACAAGTAGCTGTATAATTTTTTTTTCGTTTTTAAACACTTAGGATAAGACGAACAGCTTTTATGTACGCCACTAGACCACATCAATATCGTTGAGAATCAAAGATTTCAGGTGACTAGTCACGTGAACAAACTAAGGTAAACGAGACTGCCTGGTATATATACCTGTACGTCATTTTTTGATCCGAATTATATGAAAATTTAAACATAGATAGAAAATCATAAAGAAAGATTTTGGCCCAAGAAAATTTTGAAAATGTGAAAAAAATATTTTGGACGTTTTTCTAACATTTTTCTCCTCATTTATTTTTTATATTATTAACTTCCCTCGTTCAGAATCGTTTTATTGAAGAAATGATTTATCGTTTCTTTGAAATTAAATACACCCGCCAAGAGAATCCCACGCGTCGTGCGAAGAACACCAATCGTGTGAAGTATGTCCGGTTTTTTTTTAATAATATGTTTAGCGTAGTTGCATTTTGATTATTTATTTTTTTTTTTTTACAATTTTGGCTACAAGGGCTACTGGCCCACTAGAAAATCTCCCGGCGTGCCGGTGAGCCAGACCGACCCCGATTTCCATGCCCACACCCTGTATACGCATATATGTAATAAGTATACACGGCGCGTGAAGACGATGTGCTGGGGATGTTTACGGGGTGAATTTTGTGGCGAGGGAGTGGAAAAGACATTGACGACGGTGGCAGTAGCAGGAGCAGCAGCCGGCATCGGTCCGACCTAATTTCAAAGTCAAATCCGAAAACATTTACATAAAGTCACTTTAACACGCAGTCGAACGAGCCGGAATCGTCGACGACTACTCTGGCGGATAGTGGGTGAGAAAGAGTGGTAGGGAAAGAGAGAGAGCGAGAAAGAGGGGGGGGGAACAGAGAAAGAGTGAAAGAGAGAGAGTTGACAAATTATTATATCGTTTTCCCGGCCGTCTCGCGCGCGCGTCACCGAACAGCGGGTGGTGAACGTTATAATATTATTATATTTTTATACGCGCTCTTCTTTGCACGAAGACGACAGAGGCAGATCCGCACCCCACTTCGCGGCCGATTTTTCCTCCGATAATAATATTCTATATATATATATATATATATATATTATATTGGCAGCGGAGGATTTAGGGATTTTCTGCCCGGCCGTTACCACCCCGTTTTTCGTTCTTTAAAATGAACTCGTGCGTCAATAGTCCGCACGACATTTGAGATTGTACATTTTATTTTTCGCGATAAAATCTGGATTGATTTTTTTTTTCCTCTTTACTCTCTCTACTTATAATCAAATAAGAATAGGCGTAACTAGGTTCTAATTTTTTTGTTTATTTATTTCAAATTCAATGAAATATGTATTCGCTTGCTTACAACTAAGTCATTGCTGAATATCTTAATGCTAAACAAAATATTAAAAATAGACCCATTAGTGATATTCAAGTTTCAAAATAATTATATTTGATTCGTATAATATGTAATATTTATATTGAATAAGTGTAAAACTTATTAAGTTATATATTATGTTATTATTATACGAAAATGTTTTATTGTTAACCATTATAATACTTATAACACTTCTTTAATTAATTAATTTATTAATTATTAAGTAATAATGTATAACAGATGATTTTGAAGAACCTATGAAGTATAGTGTGGGGCTTAAGCCCCTCCCCCAAGCTTAGGGTAGCTAGTGTAGTCCTAAACCTTCTCCTAGTTATCCCTATATTAATAAGTATGGTTCAGTCCAGATAAAGGAGGTAACTGTTTGGCTAATCCTTCTTATCGTTTCGCAGGGTCTCCAAAGAAAATGGAAAGCCCATGAAAGACTTTGGGTGACCTTTTTTTCTTATTTATTTATATATTCTTTGGGACCCAATGGCTTTATTATTTTATGTAAATTATATAGGTTTACATTCCAAATATATTTTAGTTAATGGCTACTTTCGTCAATTTATCTATTTCATGTATCTAATGATAATAAAGTACTCGGTTTCTCGAACCAATTTCAAATATTTTTTGAAATAGGTCATACCTCGTATCATATGTACTTTTCACTTCTTGCGTTGCATACTCTTAATAGTCGGGGTGAATTTAAAAAAATATTATATCATCTCTTCAATAAAACGATTATCAGTGAAGCTCCAGTGTAATAATACATACAGTGCGTTTTATTTTGTTAGTTTATTTTTTTTAAACAATAAATTAATATTGATTAAACTGACTTTATCAAAATGATTAAAAATATTAGTAAATATGTACATACTGTGTAAGTTTGTACACAAGTATCATCTTATAAAATAATGTATTTCAAATTTCATGAAATAATAATATTGACAGTCATTTAAGCCAAAAATCAAAAATTATTTACTTAGTTCATTTCTAAAAATATATTTTAAATAGATAGAAAATATTCAAAAAACCTTTTAGTCAAGAAGAAATTGTTATTTTACAAAAAAAATAATAATAATTCGTTTCTAAGTTTTACATTCTCATTAATCTATCTATGAATTATTTACATGATAAATATGCCAAGCATACTGATCCGAACATTTTTTCCACAAAAAAAAAAATAATAATAATAATAATAATCAATAATATCATTGTGAAACTGTAATCACTAGCTTCTTTTCTTCACTCATTTGAATTTGAAATCAATATTACATTAGAGTACTTGTATTCACACAGCACCATAAGGCGATACTGGTTTTACATGATTTTAATAATGATATGAATATTCCTTTATTATTTTAAATTTTAAATTGGTTTGATATTCAATATTTCTTTAACAATTTTTTGAGGACGTCACGTAAACGATTTTTAAGATGCTGTCTTAACGTTAAACGTATTGTGCTGAGAATTTGTTTAGAGCGTTTCCTGAATAAAATTGCAAGAAAGAACAAAATGTATCCATCAGCGGCGAACCACCGAATTCCCCAGTCCGCTCAGAAGCTAAAATCGATGTCCAAAAATAGTGGGTACTTACTTGCACAACGTCGTAAGACGTTACTTCTGACTTCGGTAGAACGATTTTCAAAAGAGGGAGACGTGGGGGGAGGGGTTGTACGTATAAAATAATTGATACTTACGGATTAAAGTGGACAAAAGTGTGAAGAAAAAAAATAAATAAATAAATAAGAAATGTTATAGGAGCGCTTAAACCGCGTGTTATCGTGTTAACTCTTATTTTATATTGTATATATATATTATATATATACAGCACGCGGATACGACGTCTCGTGTAATCCTCCATTAGTATGCGGCCTCGCGATCGCGTCACGTCCGTTTGTCGTCGTGCGCTCGTGTACACGTCTTGTACGAGTCAAAATGTACGGCGAGTACACTCATCTCCGCGCATTATACGGACCAACGGATGCCGGCCGGTTATAAAGTCGTGTCCGTTTTAAATTAATGCTCATCAGAAAAAAAAAAAAAGCAGCCAACGTTGTCTCGTGTTCATGTTTTTTGATAGTATTTTTTTTTTCTTTCCATCGTATTCATTCTCCCCGAGTGAGTTCAATAAAAATATTATTTGATTTGCCCGTCCGCGACGACGACTTACCGAAACGGAAAACGTATAATTATATACATAATATACTGCACGCTATTATACACGTATTATTTTTGTGTTTTTTTTTTTTTTTGTAATGGTCCTTAGGTAACGACGTCAAGTTTAATACGCATCGTCTGGGAGCATCGCGACCATAGAACAAACAAACGAAAAAAAAAAAAAACCCGTAATATCGCTTCGAATCAAAAATATAAGTTATTATCTCCATGTTTTTTTTTTTTTATCTCTATCTCTCTCTCCATTATTTCGAGTTTAAAACGAAATTACTCGCGACTCATTTACTGTGCTTAACGCTGCCGTCTTATATGCAACGATACTCGTTGTAAACCGATGGCTGTATTTATATTATAATTTCGTTTTTATTCTCTCTCTCTCTCTCTCTCTCTCTCTCTATTTATCCCTCTCCCTCTCCACTACTTCCGTTTATTCGACGTTTTCGATAACGATTCACGTCTCCACGGTACATAATATTTATAATACGCCTTACGAGGACGCGACGGTTTCATCCGTTTAAATTGATCACTCGATCAATTCAAATGACTGGCGACGGGCGCATAACTATACGCCATCCTCCGATATAGACTTACGGCGTGTTTTCTAGTGTACCAGATCGATTTTCAATTTTTTTTTTATTATTTTATTATTGTCAGCGTGCTCGCGCGTTCAATTGATCGATCGTCGTTATCGTTTCTTTATTTTTTTTTATTCCCCCAGTCAATAAAATATATAACATTTATATTTAAGTTTTTTCGATATAATAAAATTAATTCAATCCATGTAGAGGCCTCTGTATATTCGTGGCGTAGTGAAATTACACAATTTAACTTATTTTTTAACTAAAATTCTTTCAAATTATCTGTTAGTTGAAATTAAACTCTCATTTAACGACCAATTTATAATATATATATATTTTTTTTTATATTAATTCGGTATTAACTATACAATTGGTTTTATTAATTACGTTATTGAAAATTGATTGCTTTAGAAATAACGAAATTGAATAAAAATCAATCGATACAAAATAATCTAAAACTTTTTTAAAATTATTTTTGTGTGCTGTACGTGGACGTTATTAAGCCATATTTTCGCGTTTCTTTTATCTTACTGATTGCAAATTATACAACCGAAAGTCCAAATTACAGGGGGTGCTAAAATTTTTAATAGCTCACCACTTATCCTCAGAAATAATTCTCATCCCAGACTTTTTTATTCACTTCCATAAAAGATAAGAAATTTAGTAACCATTAATCCATTTTATACGATAATTACGATATTTATTTTATATGTTTTTGGCTTTTACACAATGTATTTTTATATTCTATACTCCATATAAATAAATGAAAGTTATAATTAGGGCTCGAAACTTATGAAGCACTGTAATATTAGCTGTAAAATTTATCAAAAAAATGTAAATCATACACTTAAATGTATTATTATAGTTAAAAAAAAAATATGCTTTAAAAAGTTTAAATTAAAAATTAATTTAACATTTTTTTTTTTTTTTTTTGTATAATTTGGAAAATATATCATTAAATTCATTTAATCTATAAATATGTTTCTCTTTCTTGTATTCACATCTGAAATTAAATCAAATATTTTCTCAAAATAATCATTCATAATATTGTCTGCTAATATTAAAGAATTTTTCGGAAATATTTTTGTCCATCGAATATATAAAATCTAAATCACTGAATTAATAATTTCATAATTTTCTTCTATCGCTATAGATAACTATAAAGTTCTTTTATCACTAAATAAATGGTCTATCATTTTCTTTTAAATGATGTGAGATGATGATTTCCGTACTAATTAGCAATATTTAAAAAAATAGCAAAAACCATTTTTTGAAATAAAAAAAAACCTCAAAAATATACTCTAAAAACTTATATTTTTAAGTAAAAAGCAAAGTTATATCATACTCTGATAAATTTTCATATGTTACAAACAAATGTGAGGATTCTAAAAATCTCTAATCCTGGTTATAATGTAACATGTAACCCGCATTCTTAAATCACAATTCATTTTAATTATTATTATTATTAAACTATTCTAAAATGAATCTGAAACAATATATTTCAAAACATAAATACTAAAATAATAGATGTTTTGAATAATAACATCAATAAGACAATTCCACGTTAAAATTGAATACCTGTTTAACAATTTAGAGTTATAGTTTGGTATTTGAGGATGCTAATTTTGAGTTTGAGGATGCCTCTTTCATCCCCTAATTGTGCCTATGTTTATAGTTAGGAAGGGTTTTCTAAATTCTCAGGGTAATATTAAATAAAATTATAAGTTTTATTTCAACCAAAAATAATTTAAAATTGACAAAAACTATACAATGACACAATGAATTGAAAAAATCGAGAAAATAACAATTTTATCTGATCTAAAATATTGCTGCAATTCAGTCAATTTATGAGAGAATAAATAGGTTTATTTATCATAGTTATTTGAAGAAAAAAAAATGGTCTTATCTGAATTTCATTTATTTACCTCAATTGAGAATCCATTTCGTAGCAGTTAAGAGCTGAGTATGAGTTTATTCTTCCGTTGTTGTATTTCAGGTAATAACTGTGAACTTCGCAGTTATTTTTATTGTTGGCATATTCAGATATTTACTAACTCATTAATATATAACATATATATATGCATTTAAAAACAATGTATATCAGAATTTCAGCTGATCCATAAATAATTTCCTCAAAAAAAAAAAAAAATAAATAATAATAAATAAATAAATACCATTTCAAAATAAAATTCAAAATGTACCTTTTTTTTAAATTGAATAATTAAAGAATTCATTTTTGGAAGCCTTATCAACCAACCACTTGGTGATGTCTCCTGCAGCGTGTTACGCTAATTGGCTGGAGTTCAAGATGCAATTATATATGTCACTCTACTGCTTGTGTATTCTTTCGATGCTTGATAATATCGTTCGTGTGCTTTTGAAAAATGGAATAAAACAAGTACAACCATATTAACCGAGGTAATTATTTAATTTTTCAGGGTAAATATCTTACAAATTTCGAAGTTCTTCAATAAACACGTTTATAAATAAACTCATAAATAAACTGTAATAAATTTAGGTAAAATAATTATAATCAATTATATTAATAGCATTGATTTGAGGAGCAATCACTGAACTGCTAAATCTTATCGCATGCGTGCGTGTGTGTGTGTGTGTGTGTGTTTATTTAAAGTTAAATAATGAATTAATGAATTAAATGTTCACCTTATTTTCCTATAATCAAGAGTTGTAAATATACTCAATTTTTTTATTTTTTTTAAATGTATTATTCTTAAATTATTGTATTAGATATAATAGTAATAGTTAAAGTCTTAAGCTATTTACAATAATTCGTATTATATTTTTTTGAAGATAGGTGGTAATTATTTTATAAATTGCTTATTTAACTAATTTTTATGTTCCAAAGTGTTTATATTTTAGGTGCTTAATATGCAATTTTTAAACACATATTTTTATGATTTTAAGTGCAATAAGTCCCAAGCGTTGCTAATAACGATAATAAATTGTCAGTTTTACATTGACATTGTGTGTGTGTGTGTGTGCGTGTGTTCAATGGATAACGATCGCGTCGACGTGGCCGAACGACGGGGGGTTGAGAACTCGAGAAAAATATACTCGTCACACGGAATCATCCCGTCGTCGTTCCGCAACAGCAGAGATACAAAAACAGCGGAAGGTAACGACAACAACAATAATAATAATAATACTCGCGTTGTAATATTATTGTCGCATGTACGGCGTGTGATACGTAGGTAGGTATACGTACACGATGATACAGGTGGGTGGTCTCCCCCAGTCTCTTTCTCGCATATTATTATTATTATTATTATTAATAAGGTGATCCGCCGTCGTCGTCCGGGACGGGCAGCAACGGATACGGTCGTAAAGTCGATTTTTTCAGAAAAAAAAAACATAAATATCATAAAAATACCCCCCGTCGTCGCGTCTGAGCACAGGTGGGACGGAGAAAGAACGAGAGAGTGAGAGAGAGAGAGAGAGATACGGAGAGAGAAATCCGAATCTTAATAATATCACGATAGACATCATTCTTTACGGGTACCGTCTCAATCGATGCTGTGCAAGTGTAATCCGTGGCCGCGCTCAATGGTCCGACGTGCGTGTATTATTGTGCTCGCGAGCGTCCGTTTGTAAAATTCGAACCGTCTCCCGTGGCGGACGAAAAGATGAATAACATACCTACTGTGCGCACGAAGAATGATGTTGCGGCTCGTGGCCGGGAGGCGAACGCCGCGAAAACGTGACAATGATAAATACACCATCACCGGTCGGAAATCGATAAATGATCGTACCGTACACGTCGTACACTACTCGTATGATAATAATAATAATAATAATATAATGCAATGCAGACTATCTCGAATGCGCGCGTTCGGACGTGCCCGCAGCGTTGTGCGCATATATCATCGTATTGCACGTCAATTTTAAGTATACGTATAGTGTGAGTGTACACACGTCATGAAGAGCACGACGAGAAATCGTCCGGGAGAGCGAATTTAAGGGTTTCGATTGTAATATAAATTTTACTCTCTAGAAAACTTTTTTTGTTGCCAAACAGTTCCGACGGATATTGAGTAACTATTGTAAAGTTTATCAAAACGACAATAATTCAAAACTTTTATTTATATTTCATTCACAATTATATTGTAGATTAATTTGTAAAATTGTAATATTTGTGACTCAAATTTGGGTCGCGATCTGAGGGCGAAAACAATTGAAGATCGAAACTTCTGTAATACACGTTTCCGGTCACGGTGTATTTTATAAATACGCGATAATATCGTTGGGGCGGACACACGTACGAGGTGTTTAAAACGTGTCAGGCGATTCGGCTGCGTCACACGTACCTAGTGGCGTATTGAGGGGAGTGGAGATTGAGGGAGGTGATAAAATGCATTTTTTTTTTGCCACTCTCGTTTATAAGATTTTCTGTTCTTCAACTTCACATTTCTTTACTTGACAGTAGGAAAAATTAAAAATGTATTATTAGTACATCAAAGCTTCTCAAACATTGTGATAAAACTATTGAATATGGAATCACAATAACTGACCATACAACTGATCTATATAATCACATAATTATAATAACCAACATTACTTTAAATATTGTAATCCATTTATCAATTTCACGAAAATACGAGTACAACATTGGTATTAAGTGTTTTTTTTTTTTTTTTCATAAAGTCATTTAAAATTTAGTTATTAAATAATAAATATTAAATGACCAATTAAAACACAAAAAAACCTTCTATTAAAATAAAATCCGCCACTGGTCTCAAATATTCTACTGCACGTAACAAGTAAACTACGTATACACAGCACTGCTTGTCGGGGACTGGGACAATGAGCCGACAAATTCGTATTATTTTCAAGTGTGAGACTGTGTCTGCTGATATTAAAGTACATAAAATGGAGCGATAGTATATCCAACTATCTATGTGCCTAATATTACGTACATCTATCTTTATCCAATAAATTACTATTTGAAATGAAAAATACAAAATAAATACATATCATTCCTATTATCATTATTATTGTGATTGTGATTATAGACTAATTTATAATGCCCATTAAATTGAATTAGTGATGTTGTGTAACGTAGTAAGAAAAAATAAATTAGAAAAGTGATGAAACTAGAATTTTTTCAAGGGGGGTGTCCACCTATAAATTTCTACTATAATTATTTAATTATAAAATTATAATCAATGTTTACTTTACAAGAATTCATTAAATAGAAATTTCTTGTAGCAAAAACCGACTGCCCTTTTTCTGAGTTAACATTTTTATAACGTTACCTATTCGTAGAAGATAAATGAAATTTAGCATCGCATATTCGACAATATGAATTTTTAAGCATGTTTTAAGTTTTTCCATTTAAAAAGGATTTTTCACAATAAATACG
Source organism: Stegophylla sp. TES_Ste_2020 (assembly GCA_025469315.1). Taxonomy (NCBI): domain Eukaryota; kingdom Metazoa; phylum Arthropoda; class Insecta; order Hemiptera; family Aphididae; genus Stegophylla; species Stegophylla sp. TES_Ste_2020. The sequence continues at coordinate 7,184 of JAIPRM010006798.1, read as the reverse complement.
TCACAGGTAACTTTAAAATAAGTGTTCACCTACCTACACTGTAGATAGTTGGTAGATTGATAACGATAATTTGATTAGACTTTAAACAATAATACTTATTATTTTAAGTAGATATCATGTTTTTTGGTTTCTGCTATATCATAATGCAATTATTGTCAATTATAATTTGTAATGAATGTTCTAATTCCTATAGATAACCCAATTTTATAAAATGAACGTTTCATAAAATAATGATCAATGTTGAAATAGCAATGTTCATTTTAACCATGACATATTTCTGAATTAGTAGAGGTATAATTGTATAGTTAAAAGGATTTTTTTTTCAATGCTCATTTTCATAAATATGGTTCAAGGGGGGTGTCCAAACACCCAAAACACCCCCCCCCTTGATTGCGTCGACTCAATGCCCGTCTGTCAGATAGTCTGTTGACTTACTGGTTGCTACCATCACACCCGCAACCGCATACGGGGAGGAACACGGATTTTTTTTTTTCGTAATTCGCCCACGCTCAATGCAATTTATTTGATACGCGTTTTGCGTGCTTACCGCGAGTGGTTCGTTGTGAATTATTTCCGGAAACATTAAAATATTTAAACGATTCGAAATTGAAACAAATCGACCGGCGGCAGCGATACGCGATGAACAGTGCACGCACGCGCGTTTTATTATTAAATTATTATTATCACTCTTGTAATAAATTGTACCTATATATTTTATATACTCGCGCGCGCGTTTCGATGCAAGTTTTTATGTTCGCCGGAATTATATTAACTATATCGATATTATATATATATATTTATATAAACGGTAACCCGAATCCGAGGCAACGTTTATGGAAATATATTGCTTAAAGTGAAAATGGTCGTGGTCCACGTGTTATAGTGGTTCGTATAATGTTTTAGCCAATAAAATGTAGGTACTAGGTATATTACGGGTATGGAAAATCTATGTCTCGCGCGCCCCAAAATGGCACGTGTAAAGTTCGAAATAAATCAAACTAATTTTAAGAAATATTACATTTACATCGTAAAGAATTTCATAAGAAAATGATATTTTTAAACTTTTGTTACTCGAATACATGACGTAACAAATTGTATTAAGTATCATACTATCTAAAGATGATTTTAAATAGTTTTTAAAAATGAACAGAGTATATTGTGAATACATTGATTTCATTATTTGTGAACATCTTTAGAAGAATACATTTTTCAACTCTCTGAAAATAATCAAGATGTCATACTATTAATAAGAAATTTTATAATTAGACAATACTCCTATACTCAAAATCATCTGTTCATTTAGCTTATAATAAAACAATTAAAATTACATATTTTATTTTTTACTCCACATATTATTTATAATTTAAAGAAATGTAGAAAAAAAAAAATCAATCGATTTTTGGCACACGAGGTCTGATCAATATTTCCACACCGAGTACATTATTGTTATATAAAATACATTTAGTGTTTATGAACATTGTGTTGAGTTTTAATATTAACTAGATGAGATAATTTGATGTATTAACAAGCGGCGAGTGTAACGACTATAAATTGTGCTTACAATTTCTAAATATGGACAAAATGACAACTTTCTACTCTTACATTTTGAATTTTGTTTTGTAATTTCAGTGTTTCCGGCATCTCATGTAATGAACATGCAAGTTTTTATCTTCTAATATAATATTTCATGTTATAATCTCACTCCTTAACGTACGTAATTATTGTGCGCTATGAAGCGGTTTGTTCGTTTTAATTTGTTTCCTCAGAGTCATAAATTGATTAATGTTGATAGTATAATATAAATGTGTAGAAAAATATACGGGTGCTCAGCCCCACTCGAAATTTTAAAAACTCGATGCCTATGCCTGGAGTAAACCTGACCGCCGACTACCAAGGAGTGAGTGTAACAATGTAAATTTTTTTTCCATAATAATAATATGTAATATTATACGGGCTGTGTACGTACGTTCGACCGTCGTGCAGCAGCAGAAGCGTTCGACCACCCGTCTAGAAAACACACGAATTAAAATTATCATCATTTTTTTTATAAAATATTATGTTGTTGTACGGTGTGCGTGCTATGAGCTGGTTTCATTATTTCCGAGTAAATACAGTACATATGTTATAATAGATGTGTGTATACGTTATACGTTTAAAAAACGGCGTCGGGCGCGGTCAAACGGCGTTTAAAATGAAATTATGCGTACTCGAAAAACCGACGAAAACCCGTCCGGACCTCTGACTGACTGCTGGACACACATAATCGTGTGTAAAATAATAAACGATGATAATGTAACACGGTTCGCGGACAACGGGCTCCCGCAAGAACAACTAACGACTACGCCTAACATAACCTACCGCCTACCCCCCCCTCTACCCACCCACACCATACTGGCGTATTTACGGGAGCATTATATATATGACGTAGACAGATCTGCCCTCATGGTTTATTAGATTCTTAGTGGAATGAAAAAGTGTTTTTAAAACGATGTTTACACTTTTTCTTGTATGGATATAAATGTCTACAAGTTTTGACCAACCACTTTTTGAATTAGATTTTGATCTCTAGACGGTACTTTTGAGTGGTTGTTTTTCGTATTATCAATATGTTTTCAAAAATTTGGGAAATACTTCCTAAAATTTGACATAACCGTCTTAAAAGTTTTTTTTTTTTTCAATCCAAACTTTATAAATATTTTAATTGAAATAATAAACAATAACATGAGTAATGTGTTGGTGGAAAAACTTTAAATATGTGATTTTTCTTTCTCGTCAAACATTTTTTTTTCCTTTTCTCAGTTAACAATGGAATATAAAATAGGCTGAGTAAAAATAAACTTTTTTATTCCAACAAACTTTATAATTTTTAATTAAAATTGTTTCGAATCAACTTAAAGCTCCACTCAGAATCGTTTTATCGAAGAAACGATTTATCATTTCTTGGAAATTCAATACACCCATCAAGAGCATCTTCAAACAAGGAGAGGAGAATACAAATAGTGTCAAGTATGTTCGATTTTTTTCCCACGTCTATAAAAAAAAGTTCTAATCAACATTAGTGCATTGTAGTATTTGCATATAATATATTTGTCTTAGAATGTAAATAGTGAATTTAAATTTTACTATTTAAACTATTCGACAGTCAGTTTCTAATTCCCACCAGAGTATACAAATATTATTTTAATGGACTGTTCAAGGAATCGTATGATAAAAATACATACGACTAGTACGAAGATACACTCAGATTATCGTCATGTTTTTAAATATTAAACTATCATTTGAAACGTAGTTGATCAAATATTGGATAATATTTTTCAATCACTTCAAAAAATGATAAGTTAAATAGAGATTTGATGGGACAAAAAAAGCTAACACATAAATAATTACGTCAACAAAGTTTTACTACTATAAATCAATGTATATGAATCGCGCCAATAGAATTTTACTCGTATAATTTGTTGTGCATTAATTCTACCGGTTTAATTTCCAAAAAAATATGTTATTATCATAGCATAAATGATTAAATACTCAGGTTTTGTCCAAAAGTAATAAAAATATCCTAATTGGACTAAAAAATCTAAATAAACAACTTTCAAACAATTTAAATAAAAAAATAAAAATCGCTGAAGTTATCTAAAAGATTGTAAAAATAATGGAATAATATAAAAATATAAGCTTTTTTAAATCGAATTACTAAATGTAGTGTTCAGTCGTATAATTTATATACTTTTTAAAAATGTATTGACATAGGCGCAATAATCATTGGTATAAGTGCAACAATTCAATTTTTAAACTCAAAAATTTGACAGGAAAATGTTTATTTCCTAATTTAGCTTTTGGTAACTGTATTAAAGCTGTACTTACATCAATTACGAGAACGCCAAGTGGTACTTTGTGATAAAAAGGTTTGGAGCCGTTATTTTAACATATGCGTACGTTTAATAGACCGTGTAGTTGGTTTTTTTTTTTTTTTGGTTTTTTATTCAACCGTTTATTCGTAATCATTAATTTATTGTAAAGGACCGAAAAATTTTAATAGAATTGCACGTCGACCACTCGTGTACACATGTGTACGATATTATTGCGGTCAATAATTACGTCGTCAGTTAGATATTATTTGACAAAATTTGAAAAAAGAACATGACATGTCTGTCTAGTTCACGACTTTATACAAAAACATCAGCTGTACAATCACAGTGATGCAGAATATTACTGGCTTTACACCATACGTAATGGACGTGCCAATGTAAATTTGACTATGGGATAGCGTTGCGGAAAAGCAACTGATTTCTGGTTTTAACCGTTGTAATGGCATATGAGGTTATAAAAACGAAAACTTCTGATGACAAAAAATAATTTACTTCAACCGCCATTAATGATCGAGTTCAGTTTAAGACTAAAAGGAATAAATGCTCAGGTATTATTATAAATAATATTATGTCATATTGGGCATAGGATTATTAAGGGATGAAACATAATGAACGTTTTTGTATATTTTCATGGAATTCTAAAAAAAATTTATTTTAAATACACAATTTGATTATTTTTTTCAACCTCTTTTTTTCATCTTCATGGCGTTTTTAGGAAATTTATTTGTATTTTTCATATATTTTTTTAAAATTAGTCGTGGCAGTTAACTTGCTAACAAAATATAACCATCAACAGTACCGTGACACTATAAACTGATGGAATTTCGATACACAATAAATAAAGCGCCGGCTCCGACGACGGTATCGTGTGCATAGACGGTATGCACAAAGAATAAAGCGCCACGTGAGGAGGTGTAAACGAAAATAAAAACGTGTTCGGCTAACATACCTTCGGATTTAACAGTGCGACTGATCGGCGAGTATAAAACGCGTATTACCTATAACGGCGTAGGGGTAGGCACGTTCATAATATAATATATTATTATTAATATATACAGGGTGAACCACGATGATTTATATCCATTCCAATAGCCTCTGAGATTATTAAATTTTCTTTTTCTTTTTCAACATCTTTATATACCATATATATGTATAACACTCACTGGGATAAGGAATGTGATACTATGACAAACAATTTGAAGTTAGCTTTTTATAGAATTATATTATTTTTTAACTGACTTTTAATTTTGTTTTTTTCTATTGATCTTAGCGTTTTGAAAACGTTTTTGGTTTAAGAAAAAATAAAAATATTTTTCATACCATAGTCCATAGTGTGATGTTCTAATATTATTTCGTTTTGCTTCTGATTAGAATTGAGTAGGTATTTCATAATATTTGTTCTACAATTAATACTTTACTGTGTAAGAAAAAAAAATCATTTCATAAGAATAATGATTAAAATTTATAAAATGACTGCAAACTTAAAGTATTGGTAAATATTAAATTAGATTAAGAAATGAATTGTCATTATAGTACCCGTCCATGTGTGTTTTGTAAAAACTGAATTTTTATAATTCAATTTAAAATTATCAACTCAAAAAGTAACAGTAAAAGTTAAATCGTCGTAACTCGTGGGATGCCATACAATAAATTAATAATATTGTTAAATAAATCGCAATATCACCAATGGACTTTATTATAATATTACCATTATTATGAAATATTTGACAACATTTTTAAATTATTTGCCAACTTATCAAAATCGTAGAAAATGAACGGATTAACATTTAATATGGATTTAAGCACTAATATTCTTCTAGAACACAGATTTACAAAATGATTCTCTTTTGTATTTTTTTCTAAAACTGTATTACAAAATTTCAAGTTTGAAAATTTGAGACCTAAAAAAAAAAGAAAACAAATTAAAACATTTTTCCAGTAGCGCAGTGCCGTAGAAATAAATAAATAAAAATTATTAATAAAACAAAAGTTATTGCATTTGTCAAATCGTATTGGGCCACCTTGTGTTTACATTCGCGTGTGTTGAAACCGCGAGGGGAGAGGGGAGGGGATACATTCGATTGCACACGCGTATAAATTGTAAGAGAAAAATTTAAAATAAAGCGTGAATTTCGTCTGTCTCGTCGTTCGCCTCGAGGCGTAACCGCTCGGTGGCGGACACGATTCGCCGCGGACAATTCGCCGTGAAGGCGTTTCGGCACGATCTCCTCGACGGCGAACGGTCGTTATTTGTATGTCGATTTCGGTCAAGTCCGACGTGTTTCACTGCGGCACTGCACCTGCAGCCCCATATGTCGTACGTGATATTCGATATCGTGGCATGTGTAACTCCAAATTAGCATAATATATAACGGTAGAGACGAAAATTGCCTTAGGCCCAGTGGCGGCTCGTGCTGTGGTGCACAGGAGCACCCAAAAAACGCGTATAAAAATATTGTTTAATTTAAATACCTAATATTATTATTTACTTATCATTCACATTTAGTAAGTAATTTAATAACAAGAACAACTTATTAAAAAATAAATAAATAAATAAAATAAGTTTTTTCAGATTTTGTCCATTATTAACGGAGCACAAAATATTTGTTTTACACCAAACGGCCGCACTAATATTTTTACATCGTCCTGTAACATGCTGTAATTTGGAGCACAAACAAATTTGTAAACCATAATCTGTTTTTATCGTGCCAGGACGTCGATAATGTTTATATAATAATGCATCTCAAAATGTCTGTATACAAAATATACTACACCAAAGTATACAAAATGTAGAGTACAACCGTAGATAAATTAGTGTCAAAGAAATGAAAAAAAAAAAAATTGGATTACTTTTAAAAATAAATAAATTTAGGTACATTGTTTTTGCTATGCGTGAAAAATTGTTTTTGGCTCATAACATTGTTGTGCACCACGTTTTGACAACCCAACGAGACACCACTACAGTTCGGCCAAAAATCACTTTATCTCACAACCGCTTACCATGGTTTCAAATGACGTAATTATTGAACGATTTCGAATTACGGAAAACCATGTGTTTGGCGACTGAGAATTTGCGTTCCCCGAAAACAATATTGGTGAATTGTAATATATCGTCAAAATCGATTTTTTCACTGATCAGCTTTGTCACAATGGTAAAATTGCATGTGAACTGCCAAACGGTTCGTTTGAAAAAAGCCGGACATACTTCGCACGATGGGTGTACTTCGCACGATGGGGTTTTCTTCGCTCCTTGGGTGGTACGCTCTTGGTGGGTGTATTAAATTTTAAAGAAACGATAAATCATTTCTTCAATAA
>JAIPRM010006797.1:0-18099 GCA_025469315.1 Stegophylla sp. TES_Ste_2020 | reverse complement strand
GAAAATATTTTGCAGAGAAATTTTTCATGGTTTTATTGAAAAATAATCGAATAAAGTACAAACAAATTTTTAATAAATATCAAAATAAATGTTATGAAATCAATTTTAGTCATTTATCGAATTATATCTAATAATTATCAGCTATTGCGGATAAGCGAAGTGGTGTCCCTTTAATTTATCTCACACTTTGTACTTTTTTCTCATTATCAATCAGTAACATTATAATCAGACCCAAATGATACTTTATACTTAGAAGCCTTTTTCAAATTTCTCAATACTTTTTCTTAGCGTATATTAAAACTACCTAAATGTTCATGTACGGTAAAATTTGTCATAACCCGAATTTTTATAAATTCAATTTTAGATATTTGACATAACTTCAATAATAATGGAGTTAGATAGTTGAAGCTTTCTCCTTTAATTATTAAAATAAGTCATTTAAATACATAAAAAAAATTTCATAGACATTTGACCAATTCTGAGATTAGTATAACACTTTGAAAAAATTGGAAATTTTTTTTTTTTGTAACTTTTCTATTTCATAACTTTTAATGTCTTTAAACACAATTTTTTATACCTATTCATATTAAGTGCTTTATTCAAAAAAAATTTAAAGTGTTTCTGTTTTTAAGCAAGCATTTTTTTTTTTTTTTTTTTTTTTTTTTTTGACTATATATTTCACATACCTAGTTAATTGTTTTTTTGCCTTAATTTCCCTTAACTTTTAACATCAATATTAATATTTTTATTTTGTTTGTATTTTTTAATGAATTTAAATTTCATTAGTGTGAAATCATCAACATGTTCTAAGTCATTGTATTTGATGATCAAATATTTTTTTTTTTATCAATTTGTTTAGCAGAAATCGAACATGAATATTTCAGTGGTAATTCACAGTAGGTACCTATCTTATGTGATGATGGTTGTAAATACTTTAAGTAAATATTATTTTGAAAAACCATTGTATTTATTCAATGTACTTCATAATAATTATTATGTCTAATTAAACATGTGTTCTAACTAAAAAAAAAAAGCCAGACATACTTCGCACGATGAGTGTACTTCCTACGACGGGTGGTTTTCTTTTGACGGGCGTATTAAATTTTAAAGGAACGATAAATCATTTCTTCAGTAAATCGATTCTGAACGAAGGAAGAATATTAAGAAAATTTTTTAAAATTTATATAAGAATAAAAAATGTCCAAAATTTTCTTTTACATTTTCAATATTTTCTTACGCCAAATTCTTTTTTATAAGATTTTCTATCTATGTTTAAATTTTCAATAAATTCGGATCAAAAATTAATAAATTCCGAGTCGTTTTTGTCAAATTTTGGGTAGTTTTTTCCAAAAAAAAAAAATTGAAGATTTGAGAAATTCAAAAATGACCTCTTTAAAGTACAATCTAGAGGCGAATTGCGTTTCAAAAAGTTATTGATCGAAACTTTTGGACAAGTATTTCTATACGAATAGTTGTACACAGAAAAAAAAATAATCATCTTTGTAAAAACACTAGCTTCTTCACTTCATTCAGAATCTAAAATTCAAAACAAATTGGTTGAATATAAATTTTGTTAAAAAAAAATTTTATATGTAAGTTACATCCCACATTAGTAAAGTGTTTGGCGATAGAGGTAGGTATATCAATATAGTTTTATCAAAAAAGTCATTTCAATTAATTTATTGTTAAAAACACAAATAATATTGAAAATGATTTAAATCTAATTATTTTGAGTCTTTGATAAGTAAATCCTGGCTAATCGTGACTTTGTGATTGGTTATTCATACAGTGTGCCTGTTTGTAAAATAATCCTTTGAACATGGTCGTTAAAATTCAAAATTTTCAATTTTAGTGATTCCAAGTTATTTCTTTTTAATATCTTATATTATTTAATTTGTAGTTAAAAAATCTATTGAAATAATAACCAAACAAACAAAACGATTACTATGTCAAACATACATGTATTAGAAACATAAGTTCAACTAGTTTGAGGTTTATGAGACTAAGCCCCCTCAAAACCACTCATAGCTCCCCCCAGATTTTTTAAAAATTGCTTAAGTTTAATGTTCTTCACAGGGGCTAAATCAATAAATAATTATTTTTAGCCCCTCCCTCCCCCAAATACTTTTTCTATTTGTTCTATTTGTGCTAATGATAATGGTTAGAAAATAAGTTAGGTAAGCCTACTTGGCAAGCTTTCTTAATTCCCGGTTTATTGACATATTTTATACGATTATATGATGTATTATGTATATATTCTATATCATTGTAAGCAAATCAAAAATCTTTAATATACGGACAGACGGACACAATGAGGTTGATATATAGTGTCTAATCTTGTGTTTAGAAATCTAAAAAGTTGTACATTTATAATATAGGAACACCAGGATTAGCAAATGAAGTGATGGGATATGGACAGTGGAGCAAAATATCTGATTTTTGGAGGAAAATAGGAAAGGCTGAAAAGAGATGGCTTTTAAAAATATTTGTAAAAATATACCGCATACAACCATTTGCCTATAAAGGAAAGTGGACACGCCTCCCCCCTCATATGGGCAGCAATAACAACTACATTCGAGTTCCCTCCCAGGGATATATTAAACTTACTTATTCTATCCCTTTATATTTTACATTTCATTTCGTGAACATAATTTGGTTTATTAATAAATAAAGAAAATTTTATTAAAAAAAAAAAAATGTTTATTTAATATTAATATTATTAATTAGTAGGTAATAACGTAATCCGGTTTTATTTTTGCTCATAGTAATTTATTCATTTTTTTTTTTTCCATAAAAACCTTGTTCAGTTTTTAATTATTTGGCCATGAAATATTTTCATATACCAAAATATTCGCAATGTAATTTTCCATCTATGTACCAAGTGTCATAAAGATCGGTCGACCCAATTATTTTTTTATATGCGTTTAAGTGTGTAATTTTATGTAAAATTAATGAATTATTCTGTTAAAATTCTAACGTTAAAATTCTAATCAACGGTTATAAAAAAAAAAGTTGCCTTACGAATTTCGAGATTTTTTTAGGACCGTTGGTTACATACATGAGTATGTTTGTATAAAATTTTCAGCTCTTAATATCCATACATTAAAATTTTATAAAATATTTACATTAAATGAGAAATTTCCAATTTTTTGAAATTTTTATGAAGTGAATAACCCTCCTCGTAACTATGCCACTGTTACGCAAAATGTGTTGCATTGCACACAATTTCAGGAGCAGCTGGTTTACGCGGACAGTTGAAGTATGTAAGTTTAATAATTTATTATATTAGTACCGACTCAACGTAATTAATGAATTATTAATAGATAAATGTGATAAACCTCCCTACGTAAAATGTAATGTTGAATACGTCATATTTTCAACATGGAGTTTATATCAAATTTTTACGTTTTTCGTGTAGTCCGAGCATGAATTTGAATATTATTTCTGTACATTGTCATCATAATCAGTGGCGTAGCCAGGATTTTCTTAAGGGAGGGGTTTACAAATTTTTTTAGTGGACTACTCAAATGGTATAGCTATGGTGGGGGTGAGTTAAAGTGAATACAATAATTCTATATACCACGGCATTGAACCCGAATCATTTATTTGGGTGAAAATTCAGGTGTTTTGGATTATAAACATTTCTGGTTTCGATTAAATGTAGATTTATTGAGGTTAATTATGATTTATGATTAAATCTTAATCCATAGTTTTTTTTTTACAGAAGTAACGTATACATTAAACCTCAATTAATTTCATTAACTAATATCGAAGAACATAAAAACTAAACATATTTATGTTGTAGTTATTTTGCAAATATGTTTTCAATCTTTTTATTGTCAAAAAATATGATCGTTCATAAGTAGAAATTGTCACTGAAAATTTTGCTAATTCTATAGAAGTTTAAAAATATGTAAAATTTTTTATTGTATTACATTGTTGAAGCACGTTAAAAGAATTTTTTAGAAAAACTTAAGTTTTTCCTAATTTTTTTGGCATATACAATTACAAATATCTTATAAGTATCAACTATGACATAAAATAACTCAAGAAAAATAATTATTAAATCATATCGATCTATCTATCTAACTGAACATAATAGTTTTAATCGTTCATATGATTTGTTATTTAAATTATATATGTAAGATCTACTTTGCTGGTGTTAAACTATTTTAATTTTCTTTAGGTGGGTATAATACTATAATAGTAATTAAAAAAAAAAAATCAAAGGGAAGGGTTTGAACACCCCCTGGCTACGCCATTGATCATAATAATAACCAGTGATTGTTATTTTGAGGCTGCAAATGTGTAAAAATATTTCGTAGCAAAAAATTAAAAAAAAAAAAAAAAAAAGGATTATAACGAATATTAAGTATTTAAATTCAATAAATAGTCGCTAAAATAATTGTCAGTGACCGTGATACACAATACTCGTTCTTCTAATTCAATTGCATATTACTTCATTATTGTTTACGTAGAACTGTTGGCAAAAGACGAAACTGAGTACGCCAAAAATACAAAAAATTTTCCGATAAAAACTGAATTCCAATAATAACGAATATTAATAACTGTTATTTTTCAAAAATGTTTTTAGTCGAAACTTGGGATGGAATTTTTTTGAGGGGGTTAATGTAGGGTGACCATACAGTCCCGTTTAAAACGGGGTTGTCGCTTTTTTGATAATCATGTCCCCTTGTCCCGAAAAACTTCGAATGGGATGCTTTTTATCCCGTTTTCAGAAGGTGATCCCGTTTTAATCTCGTTATTCCATATTGTGCGCAAAAAGAAAATATACATAAAAAAAATTAATTTAAATAATTTCAACAAATTATAAAAGTTTAAAAGAATCATTATTCTTTTAAATAATTACAATATTATTATAATGACACAATTAGAAATCATAATTAATTATAATGATTATAATCAATCCCAATAAAAATCAGCTAAGATATCGGCCAATTTTTTCTAAGTCACAACCAATAAGGAGTGTTTTTATAAGCGTATCTCAAAAAATTTACCGAATTGTTATTTTAAAGAAATGTTAAAATGAAAAAAATCATTTGGTAATTTTTTCATTTTATTCTTTTACAGTTCAGACAAAATTATTCGTCCCGTTTTTTATATTTTTATAAAAATGGTCACCCTAGGTTAATAGGCTGTGCAGAGTCCCTTGGTCGGGACAGTGGCATAACCAAGGAGGTTGTTTTGGCTGTCTGGACACCCCCCTTGAACCATATTTATGGAAATTTCAATGATCATCGAAAAAAATAAATCCTTTTAATTATACAATAAATATAACCTCTATTAATTCAGAAATATGTCATGATTAATAAATATAATATTTCAACATTTCTCACTATTTTATGAAATATTTAACATTAGGTTATCAGCAGGAGTTAGAACATTCAATATAAATTATAATTGGCAATAATTTATTATAATATAGTAGAAATCAAGAAACAAAATATCTATTCAAAATAATAAGTATAAGTATTGTTGTTTAAAGTCTAATCAAATTATCGTTATATATCTACCAACTATCTACAATATAGGTAGGTGAACATTTATTTTAAAGTTACTGTAACATATTTATATTAAAAAATCCTTTTTAATTTTTGGAGAAACTAAAACATACTTTAAAAATTCATATTGTCGAATATGCGACGCTAAATTTTATTTGTCTGTTATGAATAACGTTATCAAAATGTTAACTCAGAGAAAAGGCAATTAGATTTTGTTAGATACGTGAAATTTCTATTCAATGAATTCTTATTAAGTGTCCATTAACATTGATTATAATTTTATATTTAAATAATTATAGTATGTAGAAATTTATGGGTGGACACCCCACCTTGAAAAATTCCTAGTTGCGCCACTGGGTCGAGGGAGGGGGAACGATTAAACATTTTAACACTCCTATTATATGCGATTATAACGTCTAGTCATGTCGCTCACATACATCATTTTTATACGTATATTTTTGATAATAATTGTTAGGATTAAAAATAGATACCCGCTTCTTTTTTCAAGTTTTCAAATTCACAATTCAAATAATTTAGTTCGGTTTCACCGTTAACAAAATGTGGCTCGTTAATAGTACTCGGTGCGCATTTTTCGTCGACTATCGACTTGGCGTTCAAACCGGCGGCGGCGGCGCAAGCGGCGATTGGCGTTCCGCTCTCGACGTCATCGAATTTCGACCAGCAACAGATGGCGCCGCACGTTTGCTTCGCACATTTATTGTTAGACACCAATGTCGTTGTCCTCTTCGGTTTGCACTGCGTTTCCTTCAAACACACTTTACCCTGCGCGTTCGCTTCCGCCGCGTTGCATTCGTCGTTCGCCTTCTGCAACTCGTCGAATTCGCTCGTCAAGTTTTTGTTCGAGCAACTCTCTTGTCGCAACTGGCAACTTATCTCGTCGCGATTTCTCTCGCTCTCGGTGACCACTCTTTCTAGCGTCTTCAACAGTTGCGTCACCTTGCACTTTTCCTCCGTCAATTCGCACAGCGTCTTATCCAGTTGCGCGTCCCTCTCCCGCAGCGATTCGCATTTCGCTTTCAGTTCGCTGCACAGCGAATCCTTCTCCAGCGCGCATTTTTCCTCCGCCAGCGCCGCAGCGACCTTCGCTTCGTGCAGTTTCGTCTTGACGCATTTGTAATCCGACTCCAGTTTTTCGTTCATTTCGTTCAACCGATCGCAGTTTCTCTTGCAGATGTCCAGCTGTCTGCACGTCTCGCACAGTTCGTCTTCCTTACACTTCACAGTGGTGTTCAAATACTTGATCTCGCGATTTTTCTCAACCAGTTCTGACTGAAAGACAACACAACGATACCGTGTGGTCAGTGGTTAAAGTGAGGGGGGACGGAAGGGGACATTAGTTCCCCATCTTATTTGGAATACAATCAAGCGTCTCCTTTAAGTCAAATTCCAATATTCCGGGGGGACGCTATAATTTTGATCACTAAAGAGTGGAAAGAGTGGAAAAAATATTAGAAATTTATTTGAATGGTCGAAATTTCAAAATTATTACAAAAAAAAAAAAGTAATGTATAGATAAGAAAATCGAACATGCATTGTACCACGGATATTCTTCGCTCTTTGGGTCAAATACTTTTGATGGGCGTGTAGAATTTTATAGAAACAGTAAATCATTTATTCAATAAGACGATTCTGAACAAAGGAAGTTAACAATATAAAGAATAATAATAGTCGTCATTTTCAACACATCCACCAAAAGTATATGACCTGAAGAGCGAAAAATATCGGTAGTGTGAAGTATGTCTGGCTTTCTTGTCTATACTTTACTTTTCTTAACTTTTTGCCGTTAGTTTTCGATTTTGTTATTTCCAATGTGAAATATGCTTTGTAAATAAAGCTAAGTAAGCTGATGAATAATATTTTCTACGGTATACTAAAATATTTGAACAATGTTAAATAATTGTTTTTTTTATTTGATTACAGTGTTATGTTTGTTTTCGAGTTTGTTTTATAGTTTTCATAAATATGGAAGTTCTTTTTAAGTATAACTTTACTTTTAATGTTAATTTATTTAGACCAAATAAACATAGGAGTAGATTAAGGGGGACTAATAAGGGACTATAGACTATTGTCCAAGTAAGTATATTTGCAATTTGCTTATAATGATCAATATAATTTTTAGCCTTTGAGTGAAGACAATCAGGCAATTCGGTGTGGCTCTAGTTTTTCTCACTTTAACCACTGCGTGTGGTTATACATTTTATGGATTACACGCATTGAATAACATCATTGTCAACATGAGCGCCCATTGGTTAGGTTATGTCCCTCCCCTGGAAAATTTCAAAAACCATGTTAAATAAGTTTTCTGCGATAACGTTGGATAATACGGATAATTTAAATAATATACCAGTATAAAAATATTTATTAAAATTGTCACCATTTTGTAGACTCAAAAAATCATATTTGTTGAATTGTTCCCTATCTAATTCAAAGAGTAGGTATATTTTGGTGTTTCGCATTAGTAAAACTATTCAAGTTCAAATTCCTAAATAGAAATTCATAGACTAACCTATACTCGAGTTGTCTACGCCAAATTCTAACACATAGGTGCAAAACGTGGTGATTGACAAGAGGAGATTTTTATTTTTTTAAGGAATTATTAATTTTTGAAGAAAAAATACTCCGTATCGAATGTATAGTCCAATTATTGAAAATGGAGAATACTAAACTAAAAATAACGAGAAAATCTACCAACTATTTCAAAAGCTAAACATAAGAGCATTCATCAAAGAAAACAAATATAGTGGGCAGGATACTTATGGAGAAAATAGAAATAATAGTATCTGTAAACAAATACCAATTAATGAAATCCACGTTAGTCGCCCAAGGCAAAGATAGATGGACACTGAAAGTTGAGCTGATGAAGATTGCACAAAGAACGAAGCTAAAAGATAATGAAAATAGGCAGAGGTGATGAGAAATAGTGGAAGTAACAAAAGCCCTGATAGTAACAAATGGATTGTAAAAGCTATAAATATATATATTAAAAACTATTACAAATTAAATCAATGTTCATTGTTCTTAGTTATTTAAGTAGTATAATTTCAAAGCAAAAGTCATTTTTAATTTTTTTTTATTACATGATTATTTTGATTGACCAATGCAATTAATAAAAATTTGATCTATACTTACAAAACTTGAGGGGAGGGGGCATTAACTGATGATGGATTATTGCTGAAACTAGTAGTAAATATAAAAATATTAAAATTTATGAAAATTTGTACCCCCACCTTCCTAAAATTTACTCAACGAGCGCCTTTGATTGTCAACAACGTACATATCGTATAATATATATATATAATTATGACTTGTGGTGAATGGACACTTGGACAGGAATCCTGCGCACGCTTGTCGCGCTATACCAGTGGTTCTTAACCGGTCTTCCGCGGTATACAAGTGTTTCGCCAAAATAATGTAAAACGAAATGGAAAAAAAGTAATAGAAAAATTTCCAATTTTTTTTTTCACATTTTCAAAATTGTCTTGGGCCAAATATTTTTCATATTATTATCCATCTATGTTTGAATTAAAAAAAAAAAAAGAAGATAGTTTCTGAGTCTTTTTTGTCAAGTTTTGGGTAGATTTTCCCAGTTTTGAGAAAGCAATAGGAAATTTTGAAAAATGACCTCTGGAAAATATTATTTAGAGGTAAATCCGATTTTAAAAAATGGCTGGTCGAAATTTTTGAATAAGTATTTCTATACGAAAAAGTGTACACATAAAAAAAAGAAAAATAAATAAAAATAAATAGGTAAAAAAATTAAAAAATGGAAAAAAAAATTGAACGTCATTATAAAAACTCTAATTTGTTTGCTTCGCTCAGTATCTAAAATCTATATAGTAAACAAAAATTTTTGTGTTATGGCCTTCATATTTTGATTTTTATAGATTTCTTAAACAAATAGTATGAGACACATAGGCGAAAATAAGGGGCTTGGGGTCTTAGCCGCCAAAATCCATTTAAAATCTTCACGAATTTTTAATAAATTGCTTAAGGTCATACCATTAAGGAGGGGAGGGGGCTAAATCAAATAAATAAGCATGTTAGCCTCTCAAATGTTGTATTCTTATCAGATCATTGGTCAATTATAAGACGTGTATAACTGTGAAAAATCATTGTGTTCCGCGAAAAACTTATAAAATGTTAAGTGTTTCGTCATTAGAAAAAGGTTAAAAAACCACTGTGCTAGATATTATACAGTTGTGGTTCAACAATTATTACTGTTAAATTAAAGTTCAGAGTTTTTTTTTCTAACCCCGCTTCGTCAATAGAGACGTTGAACCATTTCAATAAATAGTGAGTTTCTGTCATATTACTTCATCTGATATTACAGTGTTGGAATTTATCTAGATAAATATTTAATTATCTTTCATTTTATCTCGATAAATAATGGCAAGTTATCTAAATAATCATCTAATATGAAAATTTTGGATTAAAAGTCAATCATGAAAAGACTAAATACCTAGTAGTATCAAGAGAAGAGAGAGCTCTAGATGATATGCAAGTGAATGGATATGCCTTCCAACAAGTAACAGATTTCAAGTATCTAGGAACTAATATAAACAACCGTAACAATATGCACAACGAAATCAAATTGAGAATTGCATCAGGGAACAAGGGGTATTATGCACTTGCGAAATTGTTTAAATTGAAACTTTTGTCCAGGAAGTCAAAAGAATATTTATATTCCAGTTTTTTACGACCGGTCTTGACATATGGCTGTGAAACCTGGTCGGTAACGAAGGGAGATGAAGAGAAGTTAAACATATTTGAAAGAAAAGTATTACGTCGAATCTATGGCCCTGAATATAGAAGAAGAACTAACCAAGAAATGTACCAAATGTTTAATAAACCCATTATAAGTGCGTATCTAAAAAGTAAAAGGTTAGAATGGGCGGGTCATATTTGGAGATCGGAAGGTATTACAAAAAATCTATTCACTGGAAGACTAAACGGTAAAAGACCTAGAGGTCGACCAAGACTAAGATGGGCGGACAGAGTGAAAACGGACCTCATGGAAAACTCAGAAGATTTAATAAAGATTGAAGATAGCGAAGATAGAGATAGGTGGAAAGATGTGGTTGAGGCAGCGAAGGTCCTAAATGGACTGTAAAAGCTAAAAAGAATAAGAAGAAGAAGAATATGAAAATTTAATTTATCTAAACGTATTTATCTAGATAGATTTGTCCGTAAAATTGTTGCATTTATTTATTTCGAAATCGGTTAGTACCTATCTACCTAAAGATTATTTTTAATTTAATCGTTCAAACAGAAAACCAGTCAAACGAAAGGACGAAACGAATGCTATCAGTGAAATTCAAAAGTTTTTTCATCGTTGATATATTACATAATGTAATTTACATTGTAATAATTATGATATTTAGATTCTGAACGAAGTGAAAAAGCTAGTGTTTTTACAATTATGTAAAAATTACATAATTGCAAATTAACAAATAATTAACAACATAATTACAAATTTACTGAAAAAACTCGAAAGTACAGTAGGTAATTGTTATTCGCTTAACTTATCGTATGTATTTTTCGACATTAAATTTAATACGATAAAGTCAGTAATTACAGTGTGGCCTTTGGACTGCCGCCCAAATACATTTCTAAGAACCACAATGCCTTATCAGTTGTCACATATTACACGGACCGCCATGTATATGTATACATGTATATTGTATATGTATATGTTTACACTATTAAATAACAGTATCTAACCTACTATTTTATATTTATATTATTAACTTCCTTCCTTTTTACAATGATGTTTATTTTTTGTGCTATTAATTTGAGGGGCAGAACCTGTGTGGGAAGGGGCGAATAGACAAAAATATATTAAATAAACATCGACTTTATACTTTTCTTTTTACTTTTTTAAAATTCGTAGGAGGCACATCACCTCCCCTAGTAGATCTACATCTTAGAAATCTGTAGTTGTATAGTGTATACTTTTTAATTTTATTGTTTTATTCAATTAATATCATATTTTGTTACATGTTAATACATTCGTAGTGTATATTTCAATAATACATTAATTGAATAAATGCATGCATATTTCGTACGTTTTAGTGCATATAATTCCGGGTCTGATATTTTTTTTTTCTTATATTATTAACTTCCTTCGTTCAGAATCGTTTTATTGAAGAAATGATTTATCGTTTCTTTAAAATTCAATACACCCGTCAAGAGAATCCCACCCGTCGTGCGAAGAACACCCATCGTGCGAAGTACACACTTTTTTTTCTCTTTTTTTGATAAAAAATGATGGGTTACTACACGCATTGATGCTATCTATCGCCGATAAAGTGATCCACATAATAATATATTCCTTACTAAGTGGCTTAAATTTTAATGTCATGACAATATTTTCGATTAGAAAAAGTTCTGTTCTTGTCAAATGAGTACAAATTTGCATATTTATTTGGTCTATGATATTTTCCAAAATTAGTTGATGGAGAAATTAGCTGAACTTAGAGATGAATTAAATAAACATATAGGTATATTATATATTTTTTACTTATATGTTAAGCTAGTGAATTTAGAGTTATCATAAAATTTAAATGTTTGTACAAAATTAAATACTATAGGTGAAGTTCAGCGTGGGCCAGAGTAATAGCGAAATTAAAAAACTTTCAAAAATAAAATTGTCAAAAACTAGATGTATCCGGTAAATTTTTTAGAAAAAAATTTGACATGCCAAAAAGTAAGACTGTAAACATAAATGGTTTTTTTTCGAGGTATTTTTATGATATGACTATTAATTAATAATATAGTAAATAATAATTTTTCTATTGCTACCTACATTTGGTTATTTTTCCTAGATTAAGAAATTATGTTTTTTAGAGCAGTCTTAATAGACTAAACATTGTTAGCTAAACATAGAGAAGTGTATATTGATCCCGAAGGTGTTACTGCTTAAAAATCTAGTAAAATCGATATATTAGTTCGGACTTGTCAGTGTTATCATAAAAAACAGTGTACAATTTCAATAAGAAGTACAATAAAAATGATTTGAATTGATGATATTATATTATAATTATTATCATATTAATACTTATTATTTTTATAATATTGGGGATGTGAGGTGAAACCCCAATATGGCATAATACTCAGTAACGGTTTTTTTCTCATCCCTCTCAATCATAGGCGCAAATAGGATGAAAAATTTGGGGGGCTAATATTTTTTCAGTCATTTTGATAAATATAGTCGTATAAAATATTTTCTGAAGTATACTATAATATTATGTATGATGTATCTATTTTACCTAAGCTTATTTATCGTACATCTATAAAATGAAAATGTATTTAAGAATCAAGGATTATATCGAAAAAACATTGAAATACAGTTTGTATTTCAACATAGGTTAATAAAACATAGGAAAATGTTGTGTTTATTAGTAATTTTACAATTAATAATTGATTCATATAGTATTTTACAATATTACTCAATATCATAAAGTAATATTCATTATTACACCATAAATATTTTTATATATACCTATTCAAATATCATACATTTTTTTGGGGGGGGGACTAAAATACTTTTGAGGGTGCTAAGCCCTCCTAGTACCCCATAAATTTGTGCTATTGCTCTCTATTGAAACATCCCTAGAACGCCTCTGGCCTAAACGCACGACAGTTCGAAAATATTATAATTGTGTAACCAGTGGTTAAAGTGAGGGGAGATGGAGTCCTCCATCTTATTTGGAATACAAACAAGCGTTCCCTTTAAGTCAAATCCCAAAATTCCGGAGGGGGTGCTTTAATTTTGATCACTAAAAAGTGGAAAGCGTTAATATTAGAAATTTATTTGAATGGTCAAAATTTCAAAATTATTACAAAAAAGTGAAGTAATGTATAAATAAGAAAATCGAACATGCATTGTACCACGGATATTCTTCGCTCTTTGGGTCAGATACCCTTGATGGGCGTGTAGAATTTTATAGAAACAGTAAATTGTTGCTTTAATAAGACGATTCTGAACGAAGGAAGTTAATATAAAGAATAATAATAGTCGTCATTTTCAACACATCCACCAAGAGTGTCTGACCTGAAGAGCGAAAAATATCGGTAGTGCGAAGTATGTCTGGCTTTTTTATCTATACTTTACTTTACTTAACTTTTTGCCGTTATAGTTTTGGATTTTGTTATTTCCAATGTGAAATATGCTTTGTAAGCTGATGAATAATATTTTCTAGGGCATAGTACCTACTAAAATATTCGAACAATATTAAATAATTGTTTTTTTTATTTGATTACAGTGTTATGCTTGTTTTTGAGTTTGTTTTATAGTTTTTAGAAATATGGCAGTTCTTTTTAACGTTAATTTATTTAGTTCAAATAAACATATGAGTAGGTTAAGGCGACTATAGACTATTGTCCAAGTAAGTATATTTGCAATTTGCTTATATTGATCAATAAAATTTTTAGCCTTTGAGTGAAAGCAAACAGGCAATTCGGTGTGGCTCGGGAACGCTTCTCATTTTTTAGGAACTATAGTCCCCTCCTCCTAGTTTTTCTCACTTTAACCACTGCGTGTAACTACTAGGAAATTCGTAAAATATTTACTCTGGCACAGCACAGTTCTTCTTGCGTGTTTTTTAAAATTTGTTCAGCTTCTGCTAATTTACATTGAAGCGTGTCGCTGTTACACTCCAGCGCCTGTATCTGTTTAATCATGCAATTATTGGCGTTTTGGAGTTCTTTCAGCTTGCAATCGCATTCGTACTCCGCGGTCATGGCTCTCTTGAGCTTCTCATGCTGAGACTCGCACGTGGTTTTCAGGTCGCTGAGCAATTTTTCACGGCTGCATTCCAATTTTTTCTCCCAATGTTCAATCTGCTCAAATATTTCTAACGTTTCTAATTTTCTATTCATTTCTTCTGCGATTCGACCGGCGACACGGGACGTGAATCACGTTTCGTCTCCTGCGTAACGGATCTATGTAATCGCGTACACTTATAGTATTTTTAGTAATTATCATACAGGGATTACTTACAAATTTTAATGAATTTATTGTTTTAAATATTTCGTAATGTACGCTCTCTGTTGTAAATTTTCGTATTTATTGTAATTAATTTCTTGCACCATTATACTAATTATTATAATGTTATCTTACAAATAGCTTTTCGTTGTCATAGAAATATTCATATTATATTACGTACCTATTAGCCATAATGTGTCAGAACTTAATATATATTATTATATTAAGTTTTAATTGTCAACTGATAAAAAGGAAAAAATGTTATTTATCTATTAAATTCACAGATCGTGTGTGTTGTATGACGCAGTGGCGCAACCAAAGGGGGTGTTTTGGGTGTCAGGACACCCCCCTAGAACCATATTTATGAAATTTTATTCAATAAGAATTTTTTAAAAAAAGTCCTTTTAACTACCTCTATTAATTTAGAAATATGTCATGGTTAAAATAAACATAATATTTCAACATTGATCACTATTTTATGAAATATTTAACATTAGGTTATCATTAGGAGTTAGAACATCCATTACAAATTATAATAATTGGAAATAACGTATTACGAAAAAGTAAAAACCAAAAAACAGGATATCTACTCAAAATTAATAAATATTGTTGTTTAAAGTCTAATCAAATTATCGTTATCGATCTACCAACTATCTACAATAGGTAGGTGAACATTTATTTTTTAAAGTTATCTGTAACATATTTATGGTGAAAAATTCTTTTTGATTTTTAGGGAATCATAAAACATGCTTTAAAAATTCATATTGTCGAATATGCGACGCTAAATTTTATTCTCGAAAAAGTGATCGAATATCTGAAAATTTAAGAATATCCCATCTAATAGTTATCTGAAAATTAACGAATTTGTTATTTTAAAAAGCACTGCACATTTTTGTTTGGTGTAGGTATACATTAATCATTATTAAATTATTTTTGAAACATACTAAATTCTGAGTAGAGTGAAGAAGCTAGTGTTTTTACAATGATGTTTATTTGTTTTACACGACTTGTACTATTTCACATAAAAATACATACCCAAAAGTTTCAACCTGCAACTTCTCGAATCAGAATTCGGCACTTAAAATAAGTAATATTTTTAGGAAATTTTATCTGTCACAATGCAACTATTTTAAAATCGCTGTAACGTTATATCGCGTAGATCAGAGGTTCCCAACCTTTTTTGACTCACGGCACCTCATATATTTTCAAAAAATTCTGAGGCACCCTAAACTCTATACTTTATATTAATATATCGTGTATTTATATTTATAATTTGTAACTTTGTTTTGTCTTTAGCTAGGTATAACCAAATGTGGCAAAATAGTATATACCTACATATTATATTATTATATTTTACTAAACAAATTAATACATTTTACATTCTAAATGAAGTGAAAAAGCTAGTATTTTTACAATTTTGTTTATTATTATTATTTTTTTATGTGTACACGTTTTCATATAGAAATACTTGTCCAAAAGATTCGCCCAGCAATTTTTCGAATCACGATCTGCTTCTAGATGGTACTTTTAAGAGGTAATTTTTCGGAATTTTCAATTGTATACAAAACCAGTATGCCAATTAAAATAGATAGAACATTAAAGTATTACTACAAATTATAAAAAAATAAAACACACTAAGTTTTATATATATGCTATTATACACATACATTATATTTTTCATAAAATTAATTTTTCTTAAAAATTATAATTCAAACATGTTGGCGGCACCCTTGTCACCCCGGTTGGGAATCACTGGCGTAGATTAATAACTATAACAGATTGTACAATCGCTTTTAAACGACATTATAGGTATACAATATACTCGCAGGTGTTTAATAAATGTTATTATCATTATTATTACATCGTTATTCTAAGTAAAAAAATTACATAGTAATTATGTTCTTTATACAGACAAAAACATTAACGTGTGTACACAAAATAAATAAACAATTCAAATATCAATAATAAACCTAAAAATAAATATAATTATAGGTTGGTACATAATAATATTATATTGTCACTGACCCGACGAAAAACAATATCATTATTATTATTATGGTATAATACTGACATAATATTATAATAATAAGTATACTATTTATTTACTACGAGTTATGTATTATAATATTACAATAAATTAAAATTATAATTAATTAATAACTATCAGAGGTAAATGAGAGTAAATATTATATAGTAATAATAATAATAATATAACGTCTACACAAAATTATCAATTATATACTTGCCGAAGGCAAACGGTTTAGTATACATATCTATATATGTATACTAAACATATTATATTACATATTATATCATAAATATGCGTATTATTATTATTTATTCGTTACTTACAATACAACTTCATATTGTTAGGTTATAATTTTGTATAGGAAAGATTATCTAAGCGAGAAAGAAAATTATTTACAAAAGAGTATACCCCGTCAGATCGAGGTAGGTTTTTTTTTCAAAGACCAATAGCAACGTATTTATCGTTTAATTGTACAATAATTATCATTGTCATGCAGGTATTACAATATAGTTACATAAAATGTGACAATATAGTATTAGGTACGTAAATGTATGATTTTTTTTTTTTTTTGATAATATAGCTAGTAGCAGGGGCGGAGTGGCCCGCCGGGCAACCGGGACAATGCCCGGTGGCCTGGCCTTTTTTTACAAAAAGTGGCCTGGCTGTTGAATGTTAATTACGTTATAAATTGTTATAGTAGGTAGTAGTTTACAATAGAGTGTAGAAATAACGAAAATAAATGTATGGTCTGAATGATAAATACGCCGTACATGAAGCCGGTCCCACGCGACTCGTGTAATCGGTGAATATTCGTCAATTACACTACTTTACAAGTCGTATGTCAGTATGTGAGGTATTTAATTGTAAAGTACGACGATTATTTTTACTCGCCGAGTCGTTTGCGGTTTCCCGTCGATGTAGAATACAACACGAGTGACACGTGCTAATAAGAACTATAATTTTGGATTTTCCCCAAAAATGGACCATTATTTATTGAAAATATCATTATTATGGTAGTAGTAGTGTATAGTCGCACTTCATTCCAACACGCGTCGTGCACTTGGCGATCAGCGTTAATATATTTTAAGTAATTTTTAATTACTATCATTTAATGTTTTTTAATACTTAATGATTTTTTTTTTATCTAATTTTTTAAATCATGTGCAGCAGCAGCAGCAGCACACACTACCGCAAATGCGGCACAAACAGTCTTTTCGTCGTCACAATGCATTTTGGACCGAGGCAAATTTCATATTTCAGTATTTCGAATAAAATATACTTGGTGATTAAGAGTCGTGTAGGAGCATTGGCGATGACGAGCGAAGTATATACGATTGATGAATAATCGGCTAGCACACAATTCGTGTAAGAGCAACATAATTACAAACATCGTACATTGTACAAACTTGGCAAGTACACTCGTCGCCGAGTATGCACTCGCAAAGTACACGACTCGTGTGGGTCCGGCTTGATATCACGATTTGATTTTATGTGTCATTATATTATTATGATAACTGATAAAATGAATAAATCACATAATC
>JAIPRM010006796.1:0-18100 GCA_025469315.1 Stegophylla sp. TES_Ste_2020 | reverse complement strand
CGCCCGGCACTTCAGATTTTTGCATTTTTTTTTCGAACATTTTTTTTTTCTTATATTATTAACTTCCTTCGTTCAGAATCGTTTTACTGAAGAAATGATTTATCGTTTCTTTAAAATATAATACGCCTGTCAAGAGAGTACCACCTGTCGTGCGAAGTACACCCATCGTGCGAAGTATGTCCGCTTTTTTTTTATTGTTAGGTAATTTTTTTTGCTTTTTTAGTTTATTTTACGGTATTATGTTTTATTATAGTCCGTCAATAAACATTTTTACCCAAATATTTTTTTTATTTTATTCGGGCTGTATGTAGAAGGATATTTTCTTGATATTAGCATTTTACACAAGCTGTATAAGTGTGTATGAACTGTCACGATTAAATAATAGATGGAGTAAAACTATAAAATCAAAGTCAAATCAATTCAAATTCAATCAAAATGTTTATAATAACTTGTCACAAATAATTTTTATAAATTTAATAATTTTAGATTTTGAGTGGAGCGAAAAAAATATTGTTTTTATAACAAAGTTTTTTATTATCATTAATTTTTTTCTGTAAACACTTTTTCTTATAGTAATTCTTGTCCAAAAGTTTTGACCAGCCTCTTTTTTAAAATAAGAATTTTTCTTTAGAGTCTAGATGGTACTTTTAAAAGGTCATTTTTCGAAATTTTTTATACTCTTTCCAAAATTTGGGGAAACTACTCAAAATTTTACAAAAAAAGCCTTTAAAACTATTTATTTTTTTTTAATCCAAACTTTATGAAAATGTATATATAGATAGAGAATAATATGAGTAATGATTTGATGCGAGAAAATTTTTAATATAAGAAAATTTCTTTTTTTAAATTATTTTTTAGGGCACATTTTTCCTTATTTGAATTGATTTTTTTTTCTCAGTGGATAGTAGAATATAAAACTGGTTGAGTAAAAAACAATTTTTTTTGTCAAAAGAACAAACTTTATAGTTTTTAAGTAATATTGTTTTGAAAAAAAAAAGGCCAGACAGTCTTTGCACTATGGTCTATAGATATACTTCGTTTTTCGGATGAGATATCCTTGGTGGGCGTATTAAATTTTTAAAGAAACGATAAATCATTTCTTCAATAAAACGGTTTTGAGCAGAAGTTCAGTGATTATACAATAAACCAAGTAAGAGTTATTATTGTGTTACCATGATTACCATGGTTGATATGGTTACCATAGTTACTATAATGAACATGGTTATCACGATTTCCATGATTACTATAATTATCATGATTACCATGGTTTTCACTGTTTCCATGGTTGTCATGGTTACCTTGGTTGTTATGGTTATCACGGATGTCATAGTTACCATCGTAGTCATGGTTATAGGATGTGTGGGGAAATTTTTCAACGTAAGTTTTACAACATTAGTTACTACTAATATTGATGAACAGTTGATGATCTGTATAATTATTACACATGTGCTGTTTTAGTTTTGACATCAATACAGTCAGAATATCAATGAAATATTTTTTATCCAATAATAATAGTTAAAATCACTTTTGTAAATAATCAAAGGCAGAAAATGCACCATCTTGCTCCATTTCCGAATGCTTATGCTTATAATAATTTTAAAATGTCACATTCTTCGTCTAATATATTTTTTCAAACTTACGAATAACATTATTTTTGTAATTTCAATGATAAAATGTTTTTCAACATTTGTACCTATATTAAAAGGAATATATATATATTTTTATTATATAAAATGATTATGATGTGTCATAAATTCTGGTGTATGAATAAATACGAGTTAAAGACTGTGATCAAAGTGTTACGATTTTAGTATTATTTACATTAATTAATCTAAAATTAAGATCATTGAAAATTCTAGACAAAATTTTTAAATATGTTTTTACTATGAATTTATTATTTTTATTAAAATTGTTGTACATAACATATTATAAGCAAGCATTCAATTACAAATGTCTTTTCATAAAGATGTTATATATTAATAAAGAATTAATAATAATTAGATTAATTACAATTTTCTTTATTAGAATGCAATCTATAAATAAATCATAATTTATCCTTTATTTTTTTTTTCAATACTATTTTTTTTAGAGTGTAACAGAAAAATCAGAAACTGTTGAATATTTGCCAGTACATCAAGGTCCAGTGCCATATTTCTCTCGACCTCCTACATTCTATCCACCAACGGTTATGGGTATGCCACCGCCAATAAGACCATCAATGATGCCGATGATGGGGCCACATTTGGGGCCACCGATCAGGATACTACAGAGGCCACCACCAGCACCATACTTTATGGGACCTCGGCCTCCTTTTGTTGGATTTCCTCCGCGTAAGTTCTGAAAAGTATTACAATATTAGTAACCTAATGATATAATTATAATCAAACAATAGTCACGTTGTTTTCTCGGAATAATTGTTAATTTTGTTGATAATATATCATTTTGAAATGGCTAAGATACTTACTATATGGATTGTATTGATTCAAACCCATAAGAAAAAAACACTGAGAACTTATCACATAAGCATAGTGAGATGCAATGTAAAAATTAAGCAGTAGTAGTATTAAGCATAATAATAAAAAAAAATTGTTTTAAATTTAGTTTAAACTGGGGTTATATATGCAGTCAGAGCCTGATTTAAAAGTTTGGTTACCACTAAAGGTAGTGTCTGCAACTGCAAGTGCTCTAATATTTCAAAAAAACATAATCAAAAATTTTATGAACTTCCCCCCCCCTTTTGATTGTTTATTTTGTGAACAGTCAGCAAGATTCAAGAGGCAAAATGTTAAAATAGTATGCTCGCGTCTGCAAGTTTTAAACATACAATATACCTACCTAATATTTAATATAGATTAGAAATATACCTAACACTCAGATAAAAAAAAGTAAATCAATACTTTTATTCTTACTTTTAATGTATCAAAATATTCGATGAGCTTAAATAAATTCTATTTAAATTAATTTTTAAATAAAAAAAAAACCTTATACTTCTAAAAAGTATAGTAAAGTAAACGATAAGTAAAGTAAAGTAAATCAAAGATATGTACAGACTAGATAGCCGGACATACTTCGTACCACAGGTACGTTAGTATTCTTTGTTCCTCGGGTCAGATACTCTTGGGAGGTGTGTAGAATTTTTAAGAAATTATAAATCATTTCTTCAATAAGACGATTCTGAAAATATCACCATCATTTAATGATGGTGATAATACAAAGAAAAATAATAGTCGTCATTTTCAACACCAATCTACCACGAGTATATAACCTCTGACCCGTAGAGCAAAGAATACCTGTGGTGCAAAGTATGTACGGCTTTTTGTCTATATTTTACTTATCTTTACTATACTTTAGGTACTTTACTTTACTTTTTTTTATCTAATAAATAAAGAAAAGGAAAAACAATTTACGAGAAAAAAAATGTGTTAGAAATATTTCCAGAATTTTTTTTTTACATTTTCAAAATTTTCTTGCGTCAAAATGTCTCTTATATTATAATCTATCTATGTTTGAATTATCATAAAGTTTGAATAAAAAAAAAAGATTAAGAAATAATCTTTTTTGTTAAATTTTCGGTATTTTTCCTCGCCCTCTCCCACCAAAAAAAAAAAAAAAAAATTAAAGAATTGAGAAATTAAAAAAATAACCACTTTAAAGTACCGGCAAATCCGGTTTCAAAATGTTCCTGGTAAAAAAACTTTTGGACAAGTATTTCCATACAAAAAATGTTTACAGAAAAAAAAAATAAACATCATTGTAAAAAATAAAAAAACAATTTCTTGTTTCATAAAATGAATGAATGAGTAAAACTTCATTAATGCATTTAGGTTTTTATGGTATAAATAAGTATCCTTAATAACCTTAAGTTTAGCCCCTTGTAACTTGTCAGTATCCTAACTATATGTACCCATAATTTTAATTTTTTGTGCCCATTGTAGTCAGCAAATTTGAATTTCTTACCACCCCCTCCATTCACCATCACCATCTTTTAAGTGACTTATAAATAATTATTATACTATGATACACATCCTCTATAATCGTGTTCAGAATGGTTCATTATTATGTATATTATTATATTATAGTATTGACAATTGATTTCTATGCGGTGTACATATTATTTACATCTGAGCAGAACCATATTTGTAGATCACATATCCGAGTACACCAACGTATAATGTGTATTACTTACGTTCATTTCATGCTACATCAAACACGTAGGTGTACAAACCTACTATATTTACCGAAACTAAAAACACTGACTTTTCTAATTATCAAAAAAAAAAAAAAAAAAAAAAAATACAAAAAATATAATAAAATAATTATTTACAATAATATAAAAAGGGTGCTCACGTTTCACAATTTAGTTAAGTCTATTCAGGTGCCAGTGGCGTTCCCAAGATTTTTCAATGGTAGCCCACCACCAAAAAAAAAAAAAAAAGTGTGTACTTTGCTCGTCGGGGTGTTCTTTGCACGTCAGGTGAGATACTCTTAACGGATGTATTGAATTTTAAAAAAACGATAAATCATTTCTTCAATAAAACGATTCTTAACGAAGGAAGTTAATAATATAAGTATAAAATAGTAGGTTAGATATGTTTAACAAATAACTACTGTTATATTTTAATAGTGTTGGGTGAATAGTGTATTTGATATAATTTTTTTCGAGTCAAGT
The DNA here is from genome assembly GCA_025469315.1 of Stegophylla sp. TES_Ste_2020. Lineage (NCBI taxonomy): Eukaryota > Metazoa > Arthropoda > Insecta > Hemiptera > Aphididae > Stegophylla > Stegophylla sp. TES_Ste_2020. The sequence goes on along the minus strand of JAIPRM010006796.1, from coordinate 13,431 downwards.
CGAGTTGTAACGTTGAGTAGGTACCCGAATATTGTGTGTTTGTGTAATTGCGTTGCCGAATTCGGCGTAACATATACATGGCAGTCCGTGTAATCTGTGATAATTAAAAAGGCCGCGGCCTTGAGAAATGAATTCGGGCAGCAGTCAAAAGCCACACCATAATTACAGACTTGTATCGTATTAAATTTAGCGTCGAAAAGTACGTAGGATAAGATTAGCGAATAATAATATCTACCTTTTAGTAAAACTGTGCCTAGTTATTGGACAACAACTAACTGTTTATTAATTTATACTCAAACTTTTATTTTATACTTTAGAATCTGAGTGGAACGAAGAATTTAGTATTTTTACAGTGGTATTTATGTTTTTCCCCAGTGAACTCTGCTTCGTACAAAAACTTATCTTTAAGTTTCAACCATTGACTTTTTGCGTTAGAATTTGGCTGATTAAGAAATTTCTAAATAAGAATGTATTATTTTGGTTTCTAAGAAACATAATTTTATTTAGATATTAACTTAGTTTCGTTTATAATTTTACTTCATTAAACTAATTTTAAGCATAAAGATGTATTAATATTTGTACTCCTCTTAAAATTATAATAATTTATAGAACTATCTATCATGCATATTAATTGTCGCTCTGTATTGTGTTTACAGATCCTAGACCTTTCTACAGACCGTCGTAAAACAAAAATGTTTTTAAGTAAGAATTGAGGAGTACGCACGATTATTATAATACCTACCTCATTTAATTATTATTGCACTACATTTGTCTTATACTTATGCGTAATTAATAATAATAATAATAATAATGAATAATCAAACTTCTCAATATAATAGTACAAAATAATTTTAAATTCAGAGTGAAATCAGGAAACTATAAGACTTATATTGTATAATATAATATTATGATGGTGACCGGTCTTCTTTTGAATTCCTTTTATTTTTAAAAAGTTTCTTTTATATACATATACACACACATATATATACACATTCTATTTGATATATATTATATATTGTATATGATATATTATATTCTTATATAATGTTCTCTATATAAACATTTGAATATGTTTTTTAGTTAAAAGTTGAAATACGTATAATACTAATAATTAGTTAAGTATTAATCTCGTTAATCAGCAAAAACGTTATAGATTTTTACAAAACATTAAACATTATTATTTCAAAATGTGTTTCGCTCAGAACACGTGTTAAATTAAAATATATAATATACTACTGGCTTTTATCGAGGTGAATATTCGAAAATAAGAGTTTTTGTATGTTATTAAATCATAATTTTGAAATATTTTACGTTGAAAAAAATTTATTAATTAACAAGAATATCGCACCAATAAAGAATGTTATTAAATTTCACTTACTGAGTTTTTTTATGGGTATTTTTAAATATATTAATGTATAAATCATTATTTTAAAGTAAGCTCAACAAAATATTAAATGATATATCTTTTTCGTTGGATACAAAATATATTGATGGTGATTTATTCAAGAAGTTATAAAAAGTAACTTTCTAATTCTTCCTCGTTTGTCACAAAATAAGACGATCAATTTTTTAAAAACCTTATCTGTATTACTAAAAAATCTTTTTGCGAGTTTTTTTTTTTTGTTTTACTCATAGTTTATATTCAATTATTTTTTTGTAATTAATTTTAAGTAATTATTAGAGGTGTGTCCTAATTATTCGCATTACAAAGAACATAATTTTGCCGGCCATAATTTAAAAAAAGGCAAATTCTACACAATTCTATTTCATCTTTAAAATGGAAGTTCGGTTTGGGTTCAATAAATTAGGTTCGACATACCTCTAAAATTTAAGTACCTATTGTAATTTACTTTTATTTTTTGTCTGAGTACAAATTATTCATTTAAAATATTTTAACTAATTTCTATAATTATATGTGTGTTAAGAAAAATATAATTATTCAAATAAAATAATTTATGTTAATAAATTATTACATTTATAAAATATTATAATCTTAAATTATAATAGCATCTAATTTATGTATAAAAGTACAATATAATAATATATTACCTACTCTACATGTTTACAAATCATTAAAAATCTTTTTACTCATCACTACTCGCGTAGGGTAATATGTAGTGTTACAAGGACGTATTTGAGTGGTTGGAGGGCAAAGAAGCATTCACACCCTCAATCGTTCCTATTTTTTTAGTAGATTTTACATTGATTTATGAAAATAATAAAGTGTGTTATATTCAAAATATTAATCACAAGTTAGTAACTACCGTAGATATTTGTTAATAGATAGTAGATAGTAAACACTATAGATATGATTTAACTGCTTTCATCTATGAGTATTATCTTCCATGGATATTGCTTAGTATTATTCGTCATGATGTCTTGTCTTCATGGTATTATATATAGACACAGGTCAGCTGTATATATATAGATCATATACTATATAATCTAGCATATGTATGTATATAAGGTAATAATGCAGTGTTTGCCAACCTTTTTGTTATTACGGACCACTTAGAGAATTTTCAATATATCACGGACCACCTCTATTTCAGATTATCATTTTCACAGCAAGTTTCTGAACAAATAAAAATAATGATATTCCTTACAATAATATTTATTACAGTTCAATTTGATGTAAAAGTTAAATACTAAACAATATATATATATATATATATATATGTATACATATATTATTTTATATATTAAAGAAAATTATAACTATAAACAAATTTTTGAACTTGCATGTCTTTTACTAACAGAGCAAATTTTAAAATAATACTACTCAAAGTTACACGAATGTCTTTGTGGCGTCCGACCGAATTTTTTGCTTGTTTTCAATCTAAAGCACTCCGGAAAATCTTTGTTCACACAAATAAGTCTTTGAAAATATGACCTGATATCGTCATGAGATTTCTTGAAGCTTAAGTTAAGTTAAACGCGATCAATTTTTTACACAAAAACATTTTAAGATTCACGCCAGATTCAAATTTTCAAACTTATCATTCCAATTCCGATTGATTTGTAACTCTATACATCTTGGATTTAATCGAATAATCACTTTAACAATAAAAGAATTTCGAATCATAATTTTGATGCCTTTCGTTTCAATTATTTTGGTAAATATTAAATAAATTCATCCTTGAGTTTTCTCAAAATGGCTTAAAAGGTTTTCTGAACATCAAGTATTTTTTTTTTTGTCGACCTGGCTTTTCAATTTTTGAAATATCTCAGATTAGTGAAGTTTTTCTTCAAATACAAATTACATTTGCCACACTTTCCAATTTAACTATTTCTGAAACCACCTTGTAGTTGTAAATTAAGCTTGTTCAAATGTTCAAAGATATCGACTAAATAAGCCAAAAATATTTCAAACTTATGATCAATATATAATCGTTCATTTAGAAAGCTTATGGACTTTGGTATGGAAAAGTAGTGTTTCTTACTCAAAATCTAAATAAGTGTATACCTATTTTAAAACGCGAATATTCAGTGCACTGCTTTTGATAGCGTTTGCCATTTTTACGGCCTGTTTCAAATTTTATGTGAATTATTCCGGTATCGTTTTGGACGCTAATGCTTGGCAATGAATTACACGATAAATATTAAAGGACACAATTCACACCGATAACCACTATCGTTGCAGTACATAAAATTTTTTTAATGTTGTGGGTATGGGGTTTCGCGGACCACCACATAATGTCTCGAGGACCATTGGTGGTCTGCGGACCACCGGTTGGGAAACACTGTAATAATGTATTGGATTAGAATATTCTATGGTATTACATGACTTTACAGATTACTACATGGCCTTGGATTATATTTACTTAAGCCTATATTTCTATCTTGTGTTTTGATTTTAGTAAAATATTTAATATTCAAACGGTATTCTTTTGAAATGTATGAAAGTTTATTATTCAATAAATCTATAACAGTAATGTATTTAAATTTATAATATCTCTGTTCAGGAAAATGGGCTTGAGATAATCAATTGTAAACAATTTTTAATTCAGCATAGAAGTAAAATACATCCACTCTTCCCGAATGGACTCAAATACGCCCCAACTTTATTTATTTTTGTATTAACATTTACTTAAAAGATGTAGTTCTACAAGTTTATTTTTATAAAGTACATTTTTACCCCACGCTAGTAAAAGTGGTTTCCAAAATCACGGAGTGGTGATGGATTAAATATTTTAACTTACAAATAAGCGTAGTAAAATTGTTATTCATAAGCTAAGATTAATATAACATCAATTATATTTAACATAATATTGAATTATAAGTAATGTTGAATAAATGATTTGAAATGCATTTTTGAGTTTTTATTTAAACACGATACTGAAATCAACCCATACGGAAGAAGTCTAAATACATTAATTTCATTTTGATATTCTCCGTGTGTTCCAGTGAACCAGAACGAGTTGAATTAAAATTAAATTAATTCAAATGTTAATTTGTGTTTTTTAAAATGATGTTTATGTACAATTTGAAACTCTATTGGCAAAGCGTGGATGAAGACGGGTAAAAAATTATTTTTAAACATTTCACCCTACCTTATTTAAATTTACATTGTTAATAGTAATAAACCTCAGGGCTATATCTCAAGAAATCAACAAATTTTCTAGATATTATGACATCTAAATTTTAAATTGGTGTTGGTCTTTTCTATATAAGCTCTGATTTGTGTTTCTATGAATAATTATTATGAACTATTGGTTTTTATTTTATTCATAATATCAGTGGAAGATTACATCATAACGTAAAATATTGCCAAAATAACAAATATAACAATCATTAATTAACATATATATTGATAATAAAAACATAGTATACATTGATATAGTCGATAAGTTTTAGACTATATGTCTCATTTAAGCATTTCACACCCGCAAACATGAGTCAGCGTCTCAACATCTGTGTATATGTACATTAAAATCTACGAAACTGATTTCAATTGGGAAAACAGAAAATTACTAAAAATTAAATTAGCAAATTTACTGTCATAACATTACATTTTATAATTCACTTGTAAAATTTAAATGAGAATAGATACTGCTTCATTATCTCTCATGACGTTCTCTATTGAAAATAATAACTAGGGTTTGAGCATCACTAGTTTCGTATTTTATTTTTTTTTTTTTATGAAATGGAATTTATTGTGAATTGAGATATAAATTCTTATAAATTCGTTTAATGAAATTTAAATTTTGAGGAACTTATCAAAGTCTCACTTGAAAATTGTATTTTTTATATTTAAATCTCAAGACTGAAAACAACGTTTATTTTTATTTTAAATTTCTAAATTTATTTTGAATCGTTTTTTTATAATATTAATAACACATTCACAATTTGTTTTATTATCATTTTTATTGTTATTATTTTTTTTTTAAGAAATATTTTATTTATTTCATGACAGGTTAAAATAAAATTTCAAGTTATTGAACGACACGTCATTTGGGCATGGTAGAAGAATTAAGTAGTCAGTTATACATTATTTAACGCGAAGGTTATTCTTAAATCCTAATTATGATTATTTACTTACTGCAGTTTGTTTAATATCATTTATACAAACAAAGTACCTATTATGTGAATTCAATCTAGGAACCAGTTAATATAGTACGCTGCAATCAACCACTATACAGTGCTTCATAGACTTCACAGTGTCTCAATTTTAGGTAAGTATTAATCACTATTTTTGACCAGTCTTTAAAATGCAGAGTTCGGCAAACTTCGGCTCTTTAGCATATGATATCTGTAACTCTTTAGGATACGAATCAACATCATGTTTTTCTCTTTACAAACAATTTTAATTACAAAATCATCTCTTTTTTTTAGAATAAAATATATTATGTAGATTATAATTGTACCTAGCTCAATGACGACATGATTATTAACAAAAAGAAAAAATAACACGCATAGAGAATATTGATGGATGACTGCAAAAAAAAAAAGGTTGCTTACACAAATGAGGCTCATTAAATATCATTGTTTTGTAAATTTTTCGAAAAATCATTCTTTCCTACGAAAAGGCTGTCGATCCTTAGTATAAATAATTGTCATATTTTTAAGGAATTTCACATCTAATAAGTTATGGACGATACATTTTTTACCCAAATATTTTAAGACTTTTTTCCCTTTTTGCCTAAAAATGTTATAGCACTTTTTGCCTACGTTTTTATAACTAAGACTTTGGGAAACACTTCAAATTATTAGAAACATTGATACAATGATATTACACCTATTTACATAGGAGTGTGCAGACTGTGATGGTAAAGAGGGGGAAAAATTTTGGTTTGCTTCCTACTCTAACAATGGTGCAGGCAGAATTTTTTTTTGAGTGGAAAATATTTTAAAAGTAAGTCATAAAGTTAACAAAAAACATGTGGGACATTCTGCGTAATATTACGCGATAATTTTCCTAACCTCTATTTTAATAATTTTATAGAAAACATCAATTTTGCCATATTTAAAATGTATTATGTGTAATGTAAAATGTATACCATAAAATGATTAAAATAATCTCAAATTTATAGTAAAAAAAATTTTCAAATATTTACATGTCATAAAATACCAAATGAAGAGTAATATAATTTTTTCACAGAAATTTAAAGAGGTTAGGCAGATGACCACGTCATTTAATGCAGAATGCTCTATATATATCCAAATCTATCTTTTACATAGATTTCGTTGTTGTGTTATTTTGTACTTTATTTGAATTGGTAAATAACTGTTGCGTTTCTATAGGATTTATTTTTAAATAGGACTATTATAAAATATTGATTTTCTTTGATTTTGGTTTGAAAAATGCTGATAGTATATTCTGTGTAAAATATATTCATAATTAATATTTATAAAACTATTATTCAACAAAAAGTAATAAATTATTAAAACAAAAGAATATTTAAGAGTTTTCATGCACATTTAACTATGCTTGCATGATTATCAGTTATCTGAACTTTTCAAAATATTTTAAATACCTAATGTTTAATAATTATAGCAGGAACTTTTTGTTTATGATATCACAAATTGTTATCGTAATATTTATATAAATTTCGATTTATGATTGTTTCAATAATGACTGAATTAATTGCCTATTATGTGTAATTTACATACTTTATGTAGGGAAAAGTTCAGTTCGGATTTAAAAATTTTTGGGAGAGGTGATCGTCTTGGATCCTTGCCTACCTCCCGTGCGCATACCTATGCCTACTAATTAATTTTTCGATAGTATAATATAGCAGTTAATAAAGTTAGTTAACGCGTTTGAATGATCATTTTCTCGATAAACCATTTCACGAAAACCAAAATCCCAAATTCATTTTCCCGAAGACCTTTTACCCGAATTCGTTTTCCAGAATAATCATTTTCCCAGCCATTAGCCATTTTACGAAAACCAAAATATCAAATACATGAAATGTAAATTCATTTTTATTAATTTTTAACATTTTTATTTATTATTATTGTATAATTAAAATTAAAAAATATTATTAAATATTAAATAAAATATTTAAATATTATTATTATTTTTATTATTTTATTTATTTATTCATCATGTTTATTTATTATTTTAAACATTTTTCGTATAGATATATTTCTCCAAAAGTTTCGATCGGCAACATTTAGAAACCTGATGTGCCAATATAGTTGGTACTTTAGAGAGGTCATTTTTTTGAATTTCTCAAATCTTTTTTTTTTTTTGGAAAAAGCTACCTAACATTTGACAAAAAAGACTCGAAAACCATAATTTTTTGATCCAAACTTTAAGAGCATTTAAACATAGATTTTGACGCAAGAAAATTTTGAAAATGTGAAAAAAAATTTTTGGACATTTTTCCAACATTTTTTTTCTAATTTAATTTTTTCCCCTTTATTTATTAGATAAAAAAAAGTAAATTAAGTATACACAAGAAAACCGGACATACTTCGTTTCATGGATATTCTTCGCTCTTCTAGATACTCTTGGTGGGTGTGTTGAAAATGATAAATTTTGTGTTGTTCTTTGTATTATTAATTTCTTTCGTTCAGAATCGTCTTATTAAAGAAATGATTTATCGTTTATTTAAAATTCTACACACTCACTAAGAGTATCCAACCTAAGTGTGAAGAATATCCGTAGTGCGAAGTATGTCCGGCTTTCTTGTCTATACTTTAATTTTTATATTCATTTTTATAATATTAATTTTTCAATTTTTTCAATATATTATACATTTTTCTTGATACCTAGTATACAATTAAAGTTCTATAAACTAATTATTTAATATTGAATTTTTTAAATAATAATAAAAGAAAAATCATTTTCGTGAATAATATCCTTTGTGAAAATGAATTCGGGATTTTTGTGAATAATACCAATCGTGAAAAAAGTTTTCGAGAAAATGGATTCGGGATTTTGGCTTTTGTGAAATGTTCTTTCGGCAAAATAATCATTCGAAAAAACGGATTCGGAAAAACGACCGGTAATCTTGGTTGAGTGTCCAAACTAAATTTAAACTCAGATTTAAATCACATTGAATAGTATTCAATTGTAAAAGTTTCCCAAGGATCAAGAAACGATCCGAAAATTGAACAGCATAAAACAGGCAAATTTAATCGGTTTAATTTTGTTGCATTTATATAATTTAATAGTTCTATTTAATACTAAAAATCGATAGACAACTATAATACCGATACATTTGTATCTTATATAATTAATTTTTTTTCTATTTAAAATATCATTAAGAAATACAAAACATTATGGAGAGCAACAGAAGGCACTTTTTCGTGGTATTTTTTAGGTGGATTTATGAAAATAAATAATTTAAATTGTTTCCAAAAATCTCACTATTGAAGGAATACGCAAAAATGTTATAATATTTTTAGGAAAAAAAGGGAAAATAGTTTTCAAATATTTGGTTTAAAAGTGAAATGTTATTTTTTTGTGACTAGAGTGTTGCCCATAAATTATTATAAACTATACCAATAATTATTTTTTTAGATTCTGAACGAAGTGAAGAAGCTTATATTTTTGCAATGATATTTATTATTATTATTTTTTCTCTTTCTGGAAATACTTTTTCGTATAGAAATACTTGTCCAAAAGTTTCGATCAGTATCTCTATAGAACCGGAATCACACCCAGATAGTACTTTAAAGAGGTCATTTTTCCAATTTCTCAATACTTTTTCCAAAAACTTTGAAAAACTGTCGAAAAATTGACGAAAAACGGCAAAATACGCAATTACCGAAATTTCCGTAAAACTGAAAAATACTTTTTGACATAATTTCTAAAATAATGCAGCTAGAGACTTGAAATTTTCACCAATCACTAAAAATAGCTACGAAAATATGTCATAAAAATTTCAAAAAGATTTGATCAATTTTGAGTTAAGTACAGTATTTTGAAAATTTCGGAAATTTCTAATTTTTTGTTAGTTTTTATGTAATAAAATTTTTGATTTTTGATATTAAGACTTGAAAATTTAATATGATCTCACTGACATATAATATGTCTAATTGACCTGAAAAAATCTGAAAAATCATTAGTCAATTTTTTTTTTTATACTCGTTTGAAATTAGAATTTCGACGAAATTCTTTAGTTTTACCTAAAATTACGCATTTTAATGTACATAAAAGAAAATTGGCCAAACTGATTGTTTTGAAACTTAGTACCTACATAGAGAATGTCATTGCGAATATTTGGTGCAATAATGTTTCTTATGGACGAATAATTAAACATTTTACAAGAGGTTGATTGAAAAAAAATCTGAGAAAATACAGACAGATATCAGGAAATATCTATAGATAACACGTGGTTGCTGAAGGTTGATAATGTTGTATTACATTTTATGTACTTTCCGACGCTGAATACGATGATGTGAATTAAAATCCACGTGCAACAATAGTTTTCTACCTATTTTAATCTATTTTGAAAATTCAATATTTGCGGTATTATACTAAATACCTACTATTTCACCTACAAGGTCAAGTAATGTTTTGTGGCGTAATGGTAAGGCAACCGACTTATTACGCCACTTTACCGGGGTTCGATTCCATCCCGGAACTCCGAATTTTTTGCATTTTTTTTTCTTTTATTATTAACTTTCTTTGTTCAAAATCGTTTTATTGAGGAAATGATTTATCGTTTTTTTTTAAATTCAATACACCCGTCAAGAAAATCCCACTCGACGTGCGAAGAACACCCCGACGAGCGAAGTACACACTTCTTTTTTATAAATTGAAACAACTAAAATTTAAAAGTATAGTAAAGTAATGCAATGATAAGTTCAGTGGAGTAAAGCAAAGATAAGTAAAGTATAGACAAGAAAGCCGGACATACTTCGCACCACGGATATTCTTCCTTCCTTGGGTCAGATACTCTTGGTGGGAGTAAAGAATTTTAAAGAAACGATAAACCGTCTATTCAATTAGACGATTCTGAACGAAAAGAGTTAATAATATAATAGAACAATAGTCGTCATTTTCAACGCTCTCAAAAGAATATCCATACTGCGAAGTATGTCTGCTTGTCTGGTCTATACTTTACTTTACATTTTGTATCTGTAATAAATAAAGAAAGCGGGGAAAAAATTATGAGAAAAAAAATTGTTAGAAAAATATTCAAAATATTTTAATACAGAAAAATACACAGAATGTTTACATAAATTATGTTATTTTTAAATTAATTTTGGTAGTATCACGTAAGGTATTATGATAATAAATCTTCATAATTATTATGATAATAAATGTATTCATTTACTGTGATGGCGATAATACGAAATTATGAAACAACATTATACTCTTTAAATTTTCCGTTTTAACGCTCATTGCCCCACGTGTTTAAATATTTCTATATATAGGTATATATATATATATATATATATATGTATACACTGCCCTCCTAACCCTAATGGCAGTATATGTCAATGTCATTGTTTTGAGAAAAATGTCTTTTTCTTATTTGTTTTATACTTTTTATGCTGTTAATAAATTAAACTAGATAATGAATGAATAAATTTAATTTACTTAGTTTTTTATGTAGAATTTAAAAAAATACATTTTGTAACTTTAAAATATTAGGAATTAACTGAATTGGATATACGGCTCTTTTGATTAACTAAATAACATATATTTGAATAATGTTTACTTAAAGAAAACGTTGTATGAGCTCCATATTGTTTTTTTTTTTTTTTTTTTTGGGAGGGGGAGAGGGTCTAAGCCTTTTAAATCTACTCAAAGTGCCTCAGTTATTATTAATTGCCTAAGATTAATGCCTTTAGATGGATATAATTCAAACAAATTAATATTTTAGCTCTTACAATAGTTAATTATAGTTTCTATAGTCACTTACTAAGATATATTTCTAGTTTACGAACACTCAAGAAGGTTGAAAATGTTTTGTCGCCATCTTATGTATTTTTCGATGCTGAGAATGATGATGTAAACTAAAATTCACACGGATCAATATTTTTCTAATTATTCTATTTTGAAAATTCATTACTATCGGTTATTATATTATAATTTGCTAAAATACAATTTTTTGTACTTTTTTCTGTGACTTACCAGAAGGGACACAATAAACATTAATACTAATTATGTAATAATGAATTACTGTTGATTTACAATAATTCGAGCCGCTTTATTATTTTATCATGATTATATTTTTTTGTAATTTGAAATTATTTATGAAGTACTTATTAGGTATAAGGGAATACCTAAAAATCAATTTTCATCGATTATGAAAATTTAAGTATAAATAGAAGATAATTTGAGAAATATTTTGTTGCAAGAAAACTTCAAAATGTGATACAACTTTTTTTCATCATAAATTTTTTTTAATTTTTGTAAAATTGTGTTTTTTCCTTTTCTTTATTTATTGAATAAAAAAAGTAGGTTATGTAAAGTAAAGTAAAGCAAAGACAAGAAAAGTAAAAAAATAAAGTGTAAACAAGAAAACCGGACATACTTCACACCATGGATGTTCTTTACTCCTCAGATCAGATACTCTGGAAGATGGGTGTGTTGAAAATGATGATTATTATTTTTTTTTTTGCATAATTAACATACTTCGATCAGAATCGTGTTGTTGAAGAAATGATTTGTCATTTAATTTAAGTTCAACTCACCCACCAAGAATATCTGACTCGAGGAACGAAAAATATCCATGGTGCGAGGTATGCTCGGTTTTTTTTTAATACAATTTTTGCTATTAAATCTGATCAACCTTTTTAAACTAATATAATATTTAACACATTTATTATTTAATGATTGGTCGAGTGAATTAGATTCTACATAAAAGTTCTTTAAAAATATTGTACCCACTTAAAGTTTGGATTTTAATGTAACTCAATATTTTTATTCAAAAAACGACTACATTTTCAATTAAAATTTTATTAAATTTTAAATTGTATACATCACTTAAAAACTAACTTTTAAGGGCCTTGTAGGTAAATATAAGGTACCATATAAATTAGGTGACTATTATTGCTAATTAATACTAATTTTTTTTTTATGATCATCCTCCGTTTCCTTCCCGAAAGCATTTGCAAATACGCCACAGACTTGGAATATGACGTATTAATAAAATTTAATATTTTCAAATAAACGTATACAATAATAATAATAATCCGTATCAGGCGCGGATTAAGAGAGGGGGGCTATGGGTGCTCGAGCACTCCCTGTCACATCAACCTCACTACACAAAATTATCTAAAATTATTAATTGACTGAAAAATATGATATTTTTTTTAACGTAACAGCTTGCCACACTTGCGTGAAATTGAAATGCAATAAAATGTAGATAAATAAAATATGTATTATAAAAAAGCTGGACATATTTCTCACCATGCCCTTTGTTCGATCCTTTGGTGGAATTTGTAGGCATGTTAAATTTTAAAGAAACGATAGATAATTTTAAACTTTATAGGCATTTTTGTCAACGTTTGAGTAGTTTTTCCAAAATTTTGAACAAACTATTGAAAATTTTGAAAAATTCTAATTCATAAATTTGCAGGTCGAAACTTATGGACAAAAATTTCTATATGAAAAAATAAAATAAACATCATTGTTAAAACATTAGCTTCTTCACCCCACTCGGAATGTAAAACGTAAAATAAATGGAGTAGATCATTAGTAAATTAAACAACAATGGATAATATATTAAATGTTTTTTTGTAATAGATACATAGATATATAATTATTATAAATAGAGATTTATATTAAGGTGTAATTATTAGTTAGCTGCTATTAGTATTTAGGTAGTTCTATTGATCAAGCACACCCTATTTATGATTTCTGAATCCGCGCCTGATCCGTACATATACAGTGAAATCTCCCTTAACGGACACCTCTAAATAGCGGACACTTCCCAATAGCGGACATTTATTTGGGAGCGGAGGTGTATTCATTGCATGCTGAAATCCCCTCTGAATAGCGTCCGGATTTCAGCATGCAAT
>JAIPRM010006795.1:0-18102 GCA_025469315.1 Stegophylla sp. TES_Ste_2020 | reverse complement strand
ACTTGGAGAGAAGGGTCGAGGGGCGAGATAGAGAGGTAGAGGGGAAATTAAAGAGTTTTCGATGTCTGCGTCTAGTATATTGTTGCCGATATCGTTATGTGGTTGAAAAACTTCCGAGAGGTGTGAGGTGTGAGGTGTTAATACATGTAAAAAAATTCAAATACTAAGAGTCATCTTTAAATTAATATGGCTTGGTAGTTAGTCGTTGTTGATTTTTTTCAATCTTTGGTTTAATAGAATTTGTTAAAAAAAGTTTTCAGTCAGTATTCCCAATCAATTTATATGATAGTCAGAGGAGAAACTATTATTTCACATAAATAATTAGTTGAAAATTAACTAAAGGTTTTTAGTGTTTCTAAGTTTCAATTGAGTTAGGATACTCATTTTAATTTTTAACCAAAATAGACATATAATTTTGCTGTTTTTATAAATCTGTTATAATATTTATTCTAAAATCGATTCATTCAATATTGTTCTTCATTGGCAATAATAATATATATGATACAATGAGCATATTATCATCAGATGTTGGGATGGATTTATATTACCCTTGTTAAATCATTCTGTATTCATTTAAATGTTGGCGACCCTAAATAATTAGTTAGCGACCACTAAGAGGGTCGCGACCCCCAGGTTGAGAAACACTGCTCTAGCCTACATTTTTCATTCGCATAACTGATCTCAATTGACTTTATATTTATCAATAGCTTATTAAAATGATCTGAACTATTTAAGTGTGAAAGAATTATTTATTTAATGTTAAAACTGATTTTATATATTTTTTTAAAATAGGACCGATGAGTCCTATGCCCCTACCACTTAGCTCCGACACTGACAACGTATTCTGGTATTTTTCTTGAGTTGAATTACTTTAACGTCAACTTGTTTACATAGGAAATTTTTTAATACTTCAAGATTTTATTGAACTGAAATAACGGTAATTAAAAAAATATTAAGTCAGGGTGATTTTTCCCTCAAAAAATGTCATAAAATTTTGGGTAGAAATAAGTAACTATTATGTAAAAATTATTGCTAAACAAATTGAATATAAAACTGTCAATTATTGTAGTGTATAATTAACTAAAGCTCTGCTCAGAATCGTTTTATTGGAGAAATTATAATTTCACCAACAGCGAAGAATATCCATGGTGCGAAATTATATCCTCTGCTTTTCATTTAGTTCAACGAACATTTGAGACGACTCATTTGTATTTTATAAAACTTATATACACTCCGTTTTCTCTAAACGTGTCGTAGATGTGTGAAAAACGACGACGATTCTGCAGTAAGTGTTTTCCAGTGTTTTATTGAGAATCTATGTTAATGTTATTCCACAATGATTTATACTTTTGTACTACACCCGTTTATAATATTTTATTAGACGTTCCGAAAATACGATGTTTTTTATCGTTCATAAATAACATTCACACAAAGCAGTTGTTATTTATTTTATTCCGAAGCTAGAAAACAATATTTATATACGTATATTATTCCGTCTGCGCGTGGATCCCGTGAAACTGTAGACGTTTTCTGTAGACGTTTTTCGAATGAAAACTAAAACAAGAATCAATTTAATTAACGTTAAATTAAACAACCCAAAGTCCACTCATATTTATTTCTCCATCGATGCTCAAAACACGCATTGAAAAAAAGCCGGACATACTTCGCACGACGGGTGGGATTCTATTGACGGGTGTATTGAATTTTAAAGAAACGATAAATCATTTCTTCAATCAAACGATTCTGTACAAAGAAAGTTAATAATATAAAAAATAAATGAGAAAAAAAATGTTAGAAAAACGTCCAAATTTTTTTTTCACATTTTAAAAAATTTCTTGCGCCAAAATCTTTCTTATATGATTTTCTATCTATGTTTAAATTTTCATAAAATTCTGATCAAAAAATGATGGTTTCCAAGTCGTTTTTGTCGAATTTTGGGTACTTTTATCTAAAAAAAAAAAAAATTTAAGAATTGAGAAATTAAAAAAATGACCTCTTTAAAGTACAATCTAGATGTGAATCTGGTTTCAAAAAGTTATTAATCGAAACTTTTGGACAAGCATTTCCATACGAAAACTTGTACACAGAAAAATAAACATCATTGTAAAAACACTTCGTTCAGAATCTAAAAATATTATGTTCTTAAAAATATGTTGATATGCTATAAAAATTTCAAATGCTCAAAAATATCTTTTTAAAAATAATGTCATATTATGCATTTATTATATTTTATAAAATAAATCGAAAAATGAGTAAAATATCCGTTGATAAAATGAAATATTATGTGAAAACTTAGCAATTAAATATGATATATTTTCCATGACGTTTGTATATTATTGCCTTTATTATTATTCATTTTCTGATACAAAACCGAATTATACAGTAAATTTAAAATTATAATATGAAACTAAACGTTATCGTTGACGGGAAAACCCCAAGAACGAATTATTATAACTATTTAAAAAAATCCAGATATTAGTTGATATATTTAATAAAAAATTTGCAAAGAAGCTCAGAAATGTCACTTAGAATTTTCAAAACTTTAAAATAAACAACAACATGCATACAAATAAACTCAAAAATATGACCCAAAAACTTGAAAACATTAAAATATGCATTTATTATGAAAAATCTTTGAAATATGCAGAGTAAAACTAATAATATGTTCTTGATCTCTAATATTATTTTAAACGTAATTCTATACCACATAGGCAGCTATTTCTTTTGGCTTATTAAAAAAAAAAATATATGCAAAATTCCACCCATACTAACCTAACTCTAATTTTAATTCAATAATTTATCTGTCATATTCCGTATCTCGTTAACTTCGAACGCGCGTTTTTATGGGGAACAATATGCACATTACACTATATAGATACCAGTGGCGTAGTTACGGGGAGGGTTTAGGGGGTTTAAAACCCCCCCAGAACCAAAAAATAAATGTCTAAAGTAAAAATGACAAAATAAATTATGTTTTTATTTTTATGGAATCACTTTTTCGTATTGAAATATTCTAAAGTTAATCCTAAAGTTTCATACAATAATTTTTTAGACCATAAATTACACAAGTGGTACTTTAAAAAAATCATTATTCAATTCTTTATTCAGAAAAAACGAAAATAATCTGTCGAAATATTTTGTAAAACGCAAAATATCCCTTAAACGACTTTTTCATAAAATCGATTTAATTAATTTCTCATAACTCCAAAACTAATTGGACAGGAATCTTGAAATTTCCACTCATTATTAACAATAGTTAACACAGATTATTTATTTGGTTACTACCTGTTCCAAAATTTATATTGCTAAAAACCTTATCACAGACGAATTTCGGATAGAATGTAAATATGTTACAACTATTAAAAATACCTTCTAAATATAAAAATGACAATTATTTATGTTTTAGATTCTGAACGAAGTGAAGAAGCTAGTGTTTTTACAATGACGTTTATTTTAGATTCTGAACGAAGTGATGAAGCTAGTGTTTTTACAATGATGTTTATTTTTTTTATTTTTTTTTCTGTGTACAACTTTTCATATAGAAATACTTGTCCAAAAGTTTCGACCAATAACTTTTTGAAACCCGATTTGTCTCTAGATTGTACTTTTAGGGGTTATTTTTTGAATTTCTCATTTCTTCAATGTTTTTTTTGGAAAAAACTACCCAAAATTTGACAAAAATGACTCGAAAACCATCATTTTTTGATCAGAATTTTATGAAAATTTAAACATAGATAGAAAATTCTATAAAAAAGATTTTGGCGTAAAAAAATTTTGAAAATGTGAAAAAAAATTTTGGACATTTTTTTTTTCTTATATTATTAACTTCTTTCGTTCAGAATCGTTTTACTGAAGAAATGATTTATTGTTTCTTTAAAATTTAATACGCCCGTCAAGAGAATACCACCCGCCGTGCGAAGTACACCCATCGTGCGAAGTATGTCCGGCTTTTTTAAACATAACTTTTTATTTATGCTCCACTCAGAATCGTTTTATTGAAGACACGATTTATTGTTTTTTCTTTAAAGTTTAACACAACCACTAATTATTCCGCCTGAGGAGTGAAGAATACTGCCTTAAGTTTTTATACAATAAGACAATACTATAGTATCGTAATTTTCTGTTTTATTCATTTTTCTAATAAAATGACGAATTTATTGCAAAAATTTTTTTTGTGAATTTTCAGAAAATTCAACCGAATTCTATAGATAACTTTAAATGTATTGGTTGAAAATAAAAAATGTTGGGATGATTTTGTTTTTTAATAAATATTTTAATCTAAGAATATAAAATATAAGTATTGAAAATAATTATTAGTTATGAATTTTTAAAAACCTCTCCCAGAAAAAAATCGTATCTACGCCACATGATCGATACCTCTTCTGGACCGTTTCGACTGTTTTATACGTTATTTATGTTTTCGGTATATATTTCCATGTGCAAGATAAAAGTCGAAGTCGAATTTAATTTAAACACGAAACATAATATATATATAATATACCATATGCGCCACGTGCACATCCCTCTGAACGAGCACAAATACTTAGGTTCGCCGAATCACCATCGGTATTTCTCAATTAATAATATTCATCAGGATATTAATGACTGTTCACGCAAAACGGTAAACGTCGATTTTAGTCTAGAGTTAAACGTTTATGCGCGTACACGAAAATATATTTCGGGCCAGAGACGTAAATATTTCACGTTTTCATAGTCCCGTTGAAAGTTTTCGCGAAACTTCTTAAGATCATATTGATGAAGCTCATCGTTTCGCTCTTTTAGGCGATAATAATCATTTGTTGATGATAAACACCTAAACTGCAGTGTTAGGTAGCTAAACTATTTTATATTCTGAACGAAGTGAAGAAGCTAGGTAGTGTTTTTACAATGATGTTTATTTTTATTTTTTCTGTGTACAACTTTTCGTATGCAAATACTTGTTCAAAAGTTTCGATTAGTAACTTTTTGAAACCGGATTTGCCTCTAGATTTTACTTTAGAGAGGTCATTTTTTGAATTTCTCAATTCTTCAATTTTTTTTTTTTTTTTTTTTTGGAAAAAACTACCCAAAATTTGACAAAAACGACTCGGAAACAATAATTTTTCGATCCGAACTATATGAAAATTTAAACATAGATAGGGAATCGTATAAGAAAGATTTTGGCGCAAGAAAATTTTAAAAATGTGAAAAAAAAATTTTGGATATTTTTCTAACATTTTTTTTCTCACTTATTTTTTATATTGTTAACTTCCCTCGTTCAGAATCGTTTAATTGAAGAAATGATTTATCGTTTCTTTAAAATTCAATACACCCGTCAAGAGAATCCCACCCGTCGTGCGAAGTATGTCAGGCTTTTTTTTAATTATCTTTACAGCTGTAGACAGGGTTGGGAAGTAATCAGTTACAATTCTGTAACTTATGATCAGTTACATAATTTCTAAGTAACTTTTAAATTCAAGACGTTACCATTTGAACTGTAACGTTATAATGTATAAAAAATACTTTAATCCAAAGTTGCATTTATAAAAAGTCAATTTGTAAATATTGTCTTTTACAAAATTACCACAAAGTTTTATTTATTTTTTTTACGATCTAAGTTGTATTATGATCACCCCAAAAAACCATTCAAATAAAATGTATAAAAAACTTAATTTGTACTTACTTATTTTAGATAATTAAATTGAATATTCTATATAAAATATGTAAACAAGAATATTTTTAATTTTATAATTGTAATAAAATACAATTTGGTATTGATGATGTTGAAGAATATCATACAAAATGTAACTTAACAATTTTAAATGTGACCAAGTTACTCAAACTGTCATTTGCAACCGGTTACGAATTCCTATAGTTGCTTGCATCCTGTAACTAGGTACACAATTTAAAATTAATTTGCAACTTATATCCTGATAAAATTAATCGAGTAACTTGACAATCCTTGATGGTAGGTATGTGAAAAAATGGCAAATATATTTATATCACTATGTGTTATTAATATAATTATATTACATATGAGTAAAATTTTTTTACTTTAACATAACATATATCGTGTAGGATCGCTGATTTTTATCAAATTTTAGTATGTTGTTGTACCTAAGAAAAGAAACCTTTGGGTAAATTTTTAATTCTCCAAATGCATTTTCCTCCACCAAAGGCTCATAATAGGCTTTTTTTTTTTTATATAAATATTTTTGACCTATATTCAAACTTGGTGCCATTTTGGCTTCCATCAAAAAATGGCCAAATTTGGATCAATTTTACTTTCACATTATGTGTTCAAAAAAATTTTTCGGTGACAGATGAATTTTCGACTTTTTGTTTATAAATACTAAACATGTGGAAAAAAATAGAAGTCACAGAATTAAAATCGGTTTTATGGTAAATTTCCTCTTTGGAAATAGGTCAAAAATAGGAAAGAAATGCCTATTTTGGGTCCTTGGGGGATGCACCAGATGGGCTAAAAATGTATCCAAAGACTTATTTTTTAAGGTACAAAAACATATTAAAATTTGAGCGAAATTCATGACCCTACCGGTAGAAGTGATTTCGATGTAAAAGTATGTTACTTATATATTATACATACACACACATTCTTTTTTTTTTTTGCTCTTATTTTTTCACTTCTACTTTACAAGTCGAAACAAGCAAATTGGTTTACGAACAGCGTTTTAGTGCGCGGTAAAGGCGCGATGCATTCTTTTTTTATTTATATTTTTTTTTCCACCTCGTGATTAATGATAAGGGACAGTAGACGTTTAAAACACTTAGGGCCATGAGGGAAATGCCGAAATTGCGCTTCACAAAATACGGTTTAATAACAACAGGCGTTCAACATTATTTATTATACAAGCAATTTTCAACTCTTCCAAGAATTCATTTTAAATTATAAACAAAAAAAACGATTTAGCTCGAAAGTAAACCTTCAAGTCTCTGATTATTTTCGGAGTTATATTATGATAAATAACTACGAAAAATCGATTTCACATCAATCCATATATTGTGCTTGACGTGTTTTACAGCTTTCACTTTCGGAAAATTTCTCTGTCATTCGAAAAATCTATTATGGAAATTTCAAAAAATTACGAAACAAATTAGAGCGAGTTTTTGTTTTATTCATTCTGTAGAAATAATTTTTTTTGTTTAACCACTCGAGAACGTGTCAAATATTTTGTTCGAAAATCATAAAAATTAGAATATTTCGATAATTGTATCGTTTTTATATAAGATAGTATAATTTGTTTTCTGAAAATTTTTTGAAAACGTGAAAAATCATATTGTATTATAATGTAAACACAATTGTTCCAACCCAATCCGTTTACACATTATGCTAATATTAAGAAACGCAGATATATTATAATGTTTATCCAGTATATTTTACTATAGAATCGAACCCCTATTTACTTATTATTATTATTATATATATATATATAAATTTTTTTTCTTTTGAGACATTAAACAAACCTTATAGAGTTTCGCAAAAAAAAACAATACATATAACCCGTATACATTATCATATATGTATGTATACCAACACGATAAGATCTCCTTAAAACCCTTCGAAAAAATATTACAGCTGTCCCTAAGCGAAAAAAAAAACGTACAATAATGTTAGATATAGTCACGACTAAAAGCTTAATGCGACATTTTCTGAAATGCTTTTCGCCCGCACTTTACTCGACAATAATAACACGAAAAGGATTCGTCGTACGTTTTTTCCCCTTCCAGATATTTATTTGTTTTTTTGAATTCGATAACAGTTTCGATGAACTTTTTTTTTTTCACGACTCGTGTTTTATCGAATTTGGAAGCCCACTAATTTTTGCCGTCATATCAAATCTTTTCAATGTTTTCATCAATAATAAACATCGGTCAATCAAATTATTAACTTATTATCTATTGGTTTAAAATTGTCGAATATTATCGAAGTTAAACGTTTGTTTTATCGAAAAACCGTTATTAAAGCGAAAATAATAATTAATCGCATTCGAAGGATAAACGATTAAACTTGGTCAAATGCAAATTTAAAAAAGCGGGATATATGTACTTCGCATTATGGGTATTCTTCGCGTTCTCGAGTGAAAATTGGGATATCCCGTCAAAAGAGCGAATGCAAAAAAGAGCGAAAGCAAAAGCGCGAATTCCAAAAAAGCGAATGGCAATATGAGCGAATGCAAAAAATGCAAAAAAAAAAAATTAAATTGAATTAAAATTATATTAAATTATAAAATTCATATCACGAGTGTTAAAACAAAATTAAAATTAATATCACAAACGAACATGTATAAATTTAAATTACTAAACATTGAATAAATTATATTTCCATTGAGAAATACTGGCTTCGCCACTGATCAGGAACATGATTATGTTCAGTTGTTTGTTTTATAACTGTTTTTCAAAGTAATTAATATTCCGCGTTATTAGTAACATTATTGGTAGTTAGACAAAACAGAGCTTAGAGACTACAGAGACAAAATTAAATTACCTATATATAAGATTTGGTGTATGGGTATATATAATAAGAGAAACTTGAATTTTTGTTTGTTTTAATATATTTTTCGTTTTTTTTTTTTTTTTAATTTCGCTTATGTTTTTGTTTACTCTTTTTGATTTCGCGTTTTTGAACGGCTCTTTTACTTTCAATCATTTGACATGGAACCGAGAATTGGTGGCTATGTTACATTTCAAAGAAATGACAAATAATTTCTTCAATAAAACCATTATTAATATAGAACTGGAATACTAGAACTAGAACTTGGAATACATTCTAAAAGAAAACAAAATGTAAAATCTTTTAGTAAATAAGCATTTTTACAGGATCAAAAATTGAATATTTTATGAGATTTTGATTTAGAAAAAATAATGTGTATAAATATTATTATTTTTCGTAATAATGGCTAGTTTCATATAAATTCTAACTTTAAATGGTTAACTTTTTTTGACCAAAGAGGTTAGAAATTATTATTTTGGTATTATTTTAGCATTTAATGCTATAGATTTTGACGAAAAAGGCATCATTAAATAATAAATTATGAATTATAAAAATATTAACTAATATACAGTAATTAATTTTTATACAAATTCTACTGTAGAAATATTAAAAGTAACAGTTACCTATTTATAAATAATAATATCAAAAACAAAATTACAATTTATGTTTGAAACTATAATTGGCTCTCCTGAAAAATTAAAAAAATGCAATTACTGCCTTTTTCGTTGGACGATGTATATACTATATATATATATATATACATGGTTAAAATTGCTTTTATTTTTACTCGACTGTTCCGGGGAAAAAATATCATTTTTCTCGTTCGGCGAAAAACGAAAAATGTGATTTTAAATCTAACCGAACGAGGACAAAACGGGTCTGCAGCGTGGGTAACTCCTTTTGTGCTGCGATGCTCTCGTCTGTGAAAACAATTTTCATCGGCACTCATACAATATTTACTCCATCTAAACACTAGTCGTTTCAAAAACGTAAACCCCATTAGAACTAATTTCTTATTTGCTCACGCTCAGAATCTATGATTATATTTTTGAAAATCTATGGGAAAAATAAAGCTCGATTTGTAATAATATTATTTAACCCACACTGCACGGGATTTTAAATTGTTTACATTGTTCTTCGTTGACTCGATTATTTTCCGGACCGTTATTTTATTAAGTCCAAGTCGTACGAACGAATAAGATTGCTCAAATCTTTCAACAATAATTTACATTATTATTATATTTATATAATTGTTGTAAATACTTATTGATTTGAACAGCTGAGTTCTGGTTTCGGTATATAGAATTTGGTGTTACCAGAAAACCAATGGTTTATTAAATAGTTTTAAATTATAACTATTTATGTACCTATATTTGTTTCTCGTTAATTGCCATTTTACACGAAGAGTTTTTGTTTAAAATGATGACAGAGAAAAAAACAAATTTAAATATTACGATTATTACAGCAGTCACAAAAATAAAACGTCAAGAATAAATTATTATATTTAATATTGTTTTAGATTCTGAACGAAGTGGAGAAACTAGTGTTTTTACAATGATATTGTCATTACGACCGGATTTGCCTCTAGATTGTACTTTAGAGAGGTCATTTTTTAAATTTCTCAATTCTTCAATTTTTTTTTTTTTTTTGGAAAAAACTATCCAAAATTTAACAAAAACGACTCGGAAACCATAATTTTTTATCCGAATTTTATTAAAATTTAAACACAAATAGAAAATCATATAAGAAAGATTTTGGCGCCAGAAAATTTTGAAAGTATGAAAAAAAAATTTTGGACATTTTTCTAACATTTTTTTTCTCATTTTTTTTTTTATATTATTAACTTTCCTCGTTCAGAATCGTTTTATCGAAGAAATGATTAATCGTTTCTTTAAAATTAAATACACCCGTCAAGAGAATCCCACCTGTCGTGCGAAGTATGTCCGGCTTTTTATTTATACCAATACATTGTTACATCGTTTACAAATCGTTAATTAATTTTATTCGATAATTAGACCAATGTGTTAAAAATCATATTAACAATTTATGGTACAAATTAAGTTCATGATGTTTTCCTCTTAGTGAAAATCAAAGAAATTTTTGTATTTATAACGGAAACAATTACAATAATTATTATTGCATACCAAAGAATTTTATATTTTGGTTACCGAAATGCATTGGACGCACATCGTAATTGCGTAATTACGTAATTATTATTATATGCACGCGAAAGTAACATAAATTCGCACGCAGGCTCATTTTCAGTGGTGGGCATGACAGTGGTAAAATTATTACGACCTTTTATTTAAATTGTTTAAGCGTCAAAAGAATAATGTGATTATCATCTAAATTAGTCGGAGTTTCCTAGTTGCGGACAACAAAGTTACCTATAAAAATCATGCGAGTTGCGGACACGGGTAAAAAAAGCAATATGCGAATTTTAGAAAACAAAAGTGATACGAATTCTCTTGATATTTAATCAATGTGAAAGTAAGATATTAAAAATTTCAATTAACTGATTAGTTAAATGTACCAAATTTGAAAAAATTGCACGTTAGACTAATTATAGAACTTATTTAATATAGAAAAAAGTTTAAATTAATAGGTATTTAATAAATGTGGCTTATTAACACACGCTTCTTTGAATAATTATTGTAGGATCTTTAGGATCTTTAGAATGATGTTGATGCTTAATGCAAAATGCATATCGTTACAACTCATAAGAGTTCAGACGATTTTCATATTTGTTATTATGGTTAATATTGGAAAAAATCACATAAATGTAATATAGATAAAAGAATATGAGAAAACGTGAGGTGGTTTGGCGAATATTTGAATATCCCGTAATCTTCTTACACCAAAACTTTTCTAAGTACACCCTAGCAATAAATCTATTAAATTGCTGCCCTTCTGAATTAAAATTAATTTTTCTTAAATTTCATAATTTTTGTAAAAAATATTTTTGATTTCACAAATGAAAGGATTTCGAATGAACATTCTAAACAGCATCAATTTTAATATACCACATTCTGAAAAATATCGGATGAATGTTGTTGAGAATGGATGTTTCTGAAATAAATTATTTACCGAAATCAATTTCATTATGTATTTCATTTAAATCCATTAATGACATATTTCACCGTTTTAACTCAAAATTAGAGGTAGTTTTTGGAAAAAAAAATATCAAAAACACCGAAAAATGCATTTTTTAAGGTACCACATATGGCCAATTTCTAGTCCGTTAAGTGAATGAATGAAACTTTTGGTTCAATTTTACTACAAAAAAAAGTGATTATAAAAGTAAAAAAAAATCAGAATGAATAAAAATTCTTCTAAAATCACTGTCACGTCTTCACACCAATCAGAGTCTACAATAAAAAAAAAAAAAAAAAAGAAAATTTAAGTAAATTTATGTATCTAAAATAAAGCAAAGATAAGCAAAGTATAAACAAGGAAGCCGGACATACTTCGCATAGCGAGTATTCTTCGCTCCTCGAGTGAGATACTCTTGGTGGATGTGGTGGATTTTAAAGAAACGATTAATAATTTCTTCCATATTTCGATATTAAGCAAATAGAGTTAATAATATAAAGAACAATAAGAGTAGTAATTTTCAATACACCCACCAAGAGTATCTGATCCGAGGAGCAAAAAACACCCATGATGTAAAGAAGTATATACAGCATTTTATTTAAACTTTACCTT
Source organism: Stegophylla sp. TES_Ste_2020 (assembly GCA_025469315.1). NCBI lineage: Eukaryota > Metazoa > Arthropoda > Insecta > Hemiptera > Aphididae > Stegophylla > Stegophylla sp. TES_Ste_2020. Next base: position 5,906 of record JAIPRM010006795.1, on the reverse strand, counting down.
ACTTTTTTTTTACTTTACTTCGTTTACTTTACTTATCTATGCTTTTCTTTACTTTACTTTTTTATCAAATAAATAAATATTTCCGTAACTATTTTCTTTTCATATTAATAATATTTTTTTGCATTAAAATATTCCTTATTTTACAGTCTAAGTTTAAATTTTAATAAAGTTTGGATTAGAAAAAAGATAGTTTCCGGGTAATTTTTTTTTTTCAAATTTTGTGTAGTTTTTCTCAAATTTCGAATAGAAACAATTGAAATATTTGAGAAACGACCTGTTTAAAGTACCATCTAGAGCAGTAGTGCCCAACCTGCGGCCCGCGGGCCTCATGTGGCCCGCGAAGGTTTTCTATGTGGCCCGTTACAAATTTTCTAAAATGTATGAAAACATTTTTAAATTATTTATTTTCATATATTATTTTTATTTAAATTTATGAATTCATTGAAATAATTATTCCAAAAAATACAATTATAATGATAATAATAAAACTAAAAACTATAGGTACAAAAATGTTTTACTCTTATTTTTAATGTGAAATTTAAGCTTGTACTTATTTTACTAATAACGAAAAATCTGGTTGAAATTTAGTGTTCATTATCATTTATTTAATTCATAATCTTTTCAACAGACAATAAAAGACAAGAAAATAAGTCCAATATATAAGATTATTTTTGTATTTTTATACTTTGTGGCCCGTTTGAAGATAATTGTTTACCAAAGTGGCTCGCCAAAGGAAAAAGGTTGGGCATCACTGATCTAGAGGCAAATCCGATTTGAAAAAGTTGCTAGACGAGATTTTTGGACAAGTATTTCCATACGAAAAACAGTTTAGAGTAAAAAAAAAAAAAAGAAAAAAAAACAATAATTATAAAAATGAAAAACATGATTGTAAAGAATAAAAATTACGGGATGCATCATTTGCACAACCTCGCGTTCCGCAAACGACGCCCCCGGCAAATCGTGTAACAAATAACGAGATTCTGCGAATGTAATTTTCCGCAGAAATCCCATAATTAAGGCGCTGCCGTATCACAAAGTGAAATCCCGATGTCTAATGACAATACTAATGTACTTTGTGTTACGGCGGCGGCGGGTACTGCGGATCCCGAGGGAAAACTATTATTTCGTACGGGTTAATGGCGCGAGACAATGTTATTGGATTTATGCGGAGACGTATTTCGAAAAAGCAAAAAAAAAAACAGAGATCGTGGTATCGTTTTCACGTTTATTTATCCTCCGTCGGACGCGTTGTTCAACCCTTCTCCGTTCGTTTTCGATTTCCCCCCCCCCACTAGTATACCCCCAGTTTAAATGCGGAATTTCCATCCCCAGACTGCACACAATGTATTATTTACGGCGCGCAATGGCAAGACCTGAATAGCAACCGTGCGCAAACAATATGCGCGCGATATATTTATTATATATATATGTATATATATGTTTATTTTATAAAGAATGTAATGGTAACATATTCGGCGCAATAATTTTTCTACCGAACCGGACGTTTTTTTTATGGATGTTTTTCCTACATTTTTTTTTTTTTTTTTTTTACCGTGTACAGCTGCATTATTGACGTTGTTGTTACGCATAATGCGTCGATTGATATTTAGAGAGATAGGTGAAAAAAGAATAAATTACTCATCGCCGCACGTGGTATACCGTTTTGCATTGCTAAACACACACACACACACACACACACACACACACGATCCATTTGCGTCGGTCGGGTGTGTATACACCATATTATTAATATATTTATTTATCTATTTCGATATTCCAGAGAGAATTTCAAGTAAGTCATAACGCTGCTGGCCCTGTACGACCGGCTATTTTGTACGGATGCCTTACAAACACCCCAAAGTCCGGTCCGTGGCCTGGAACCCAACCGGAGAGACCCAGCGTCCGTCGTCCATTCGTAACTGCATTCAAATGCAAATCAGAATGGAGGCCGTATCACTTTTCCTTAAAAAAAAAGATGTTATTTAACAATATCAAAATAGAATCTATAAACTCGACTAGAAACGATAACAACAGGTAATTCTAACAATAAACTGCAGTAAAATAATGATAATCTATATCGAACATGAAATAAACTGGTACAAGCAAAGTTTTATATACGATTTTCTCGTGTCCACTGTATACATCAGTGTTTCCCAAAGGATGTACTGTGACACACTAGTGTGCCTTGATAATGTGTAGGTGTGCCGCCAAAAATGTTCAATGAATTAAATTAAACATAATTAAATAATAATTGTTATAATTCATTAAACAATATATCACAAAAAACGGTAATTATAGAATCTTAATACATTTTGTTTATAGCTTCCTGTTTCCTCACAAAGTGATTATTTTGGTTACTTAGTGAAATTTCTTGGGAGCAAGATCCTTTCTAGTGTTACACCATTTAAGTAAGCTTGTACTTTATGTCAGGTTGTAGAACTAAAAATGCCCATTTTTTTTTTTAATATACTAAACTTTTTCTATTCCTACCACGAATATACTTTTTATTATTATTCTTTAGATAAGATAGGTAGGTATTTGTTAAATTATTTTATCGAATTTGTTTAGCTTATACTAGAATACTTATATAGTCAAAATGTGAAGTTTTAGAATAATTATTATTTTGGATATTATATCGTAAAATGACTAAAATCAAAATTGTGAAATATTTTTATACTACAAATTATAACATTTTTGGGTATTTTTAAGCATGCGTTCCTTATACTGTTAAAGAATACTAAAGAAAATTACAGACTTTAAAAAATTTTGCTCAGAAAAAAATTTTTATAATGGTCAAAAGGGTCAATAAGGATAAGTTCTTCATTGCATATATCACTAGAAGCAAACAATGCTTATCGAAGTGTGCCGTGACTTATTACAACTAATATTAATGTGCCGCGTGTAAAAAAAGTTTGGAAACCACTGGTATACATAAATGTTGTATTTAAAACGTTAATAATTAGAGATAAATGCTGCCATATTATATTATAGTAAGTATGCGTTTTGAAAAAGTGATTAGTATACCATAAAAACGACAATATAGCTGTCGGTTTCGACGTTTGTGTAAAAGTTGATAAAGCTCAAAATTATTAGCGTTAACAGATAGTTGTCAACCAATTGTTACCATATGAAATGATTAGGTACACGATTTCACTCGTTTTCCACTAAACTATTTTAAGAATTTATGTTCTTATATCTTATTTTTAATATTTCGAGAAAATTAACGTTTGGTATAATGGTTAAAAATATATAATTCAATTTCAGAAGCAGGGGGGTACAGAGGAGCTATCACATCTTCGCTACGCTCACGAAAGTATATAAGTGTATCATACACAGTTTTTCAAAGTGTTTGTCCATTTAAATAATATAGCCGTAGAAAAAAATATTTGGAGGAATATGGAAATTGGAGGAGAATGGTATTTTATTTGTGGAAAAAAAATATTTATTTATTCATTCATTTTTTTTAATCGGAGGAGAATGGATAATGGAGGAAAAATGGAATCTGATTTTTGAAGGAAAATGGTCCCGCCCAAAATGGAAACTTTTGTTCTCATCTAGTTTCTTTATTTTTCAAAAAAGCAAAGCGATCACCAGTGTTGTCATACACCAAAACAATTGTGTTTACACTTTTATATTACATACGGCGACACTGTTTGACCATATTTTAGATTCTGAACGAAGTGAAGAAGCTAGTGTTTTTACAATGATTTATTATTATTATTTTTTTTTCTTATATTTTTTTTTTCTGTGTACAACTTTTCGTATAGAAAAACATGTCCAAAAGTTTCGATCAGTAACTTTTTGAAACCGGATTTGCCTCTAAATTGTAGTTTAAAGAGGTCATTTTTTGAGTTTCTCAATTCTTTTTTGTTTTTTTTTTTTTTTTTTTGGAAAAACTACCCAAAATTTGATAAAAACGACTCGGAAACTATAATTTTTTGATCCGAACTATATGAAAATTTAAACATAGATAGAAAATCATATTAAAAAGATTTTGGCGCAAAAAAATTTTGAAAATGTGAAAAAAAATTTTAGACATTTTTCTAACATTTTTTTTCTTATTTATTTTTTATATTATTAATTTCCTTTGTTCAAAATTGTTTTATTGAAGAAATGATTTATCGTTTCTTTAAAATTTAATACACCCGTCAAGAGAATCCCGACCGTCGTGCAGAGAACACCCATCGTGCGAAGTATGTCCGGATTTTTTATGATTTAATTCCTTAATTAATAACCTATGCAGTACACATACCCAGAATAAATAAAACCAAGAAGTCAGGACACAAATAATTACTTCTTATCTATACTCTGTAGTATTTGATATAATACGAAGTTTGCATCTATTTTTTTTTTTAATGAATTAATGAAAATTTAGCTAAAAATCCCATTAAGCTAAAAAAAAAAGAATCAGTGTTTTAATATCCCATAAAAGCCAATGTAAATCCTCATCAGTTTTCCAATTGTTTCTGCGCTCAATGTAACACGATCATAGAATGAACAGAAGGGAAGTTTTGTAGAATTAACACTGGCTCTTAAGGGAGATGAAAAAATCTCATTTTAATTTTTATGAAAGTAGCAATGTTGCAAGTTAAAGGGGGTTTCTATTTTATTTGATTTGCAGGCTAAACTGTTAAATTTAATAATATTAATTTTGATGGTTATCAGTATGTTCTCAATGTTTACATTTTATGATAATTTTTTTCATGATATGTAATTACCAACAAACACACAAAAATTAAAAAAAAAAAAAATGAGAAATATTTATCTTTTGATAACAATGCTAATTTCATCAAAATTTGGACCGTTTTTAGAGAGAAGATAAGCTACCCTTTTTTTTTTTATTCTATGATAAGATGACATGTATTATCTCGAGGGTCGTTCGGTTTTGAGAAATGACGGGATTGTTTTTACGACCGAATTCCGTCTGCAAATGATTCCAGCGACGGATTAGAGATAAAGAATTTTAGAGGAGACAAAAGTTTGCACAAAAACAAATTTGTACTTTACTCAAGTTTCTATTGAATCGTTTGTCCAAAAGACAGCTTCGTGAAGCCATCCTTCCTTTGTATAGACGCTCAATTTAGTAAATAATTTATATCACTCTTTGACTTATTCGCAAAATATATTTATATATTTCCATAGAAAATCAAAAAAATTGCTAATTTTATCTCGTGTTAAAATTTTATATTAAATACGATTAAACCCAGTTACAGAACCCAATTTAAAAGCTGACATTAGCTCTCATTATGAACCAATTTAGGATAGGCTAGTCCCAAATTTTCGTATGCACTAAAATTGTAATTAGCTCGACCATTCAAAATGATTGCCATTATAGACTTTTTAAAACACTGTACAATGTTAAATACATTGCTTATGTAAAAATATGGTTTGTACATTCAAGGGGTGCTAATTTTGATTCTAGGGGTGCTTAAGTCCCCCTATAACTCCCTTATAGTTGCAATAATTGTCAAATGACTCTTACGTTAACAAGACAGGTGCAATATAGCTAGTAAATGATGATCCGTTACAACATATTTCCCCACTTATTCTAATCGAAATTCACTCGGGTCAAAAACAGGCAATCGAGTGTTGCAATGTGTTCAAAAATGGCGTTTCAACAAAAACGATCGAAAAGTAAACTTAATTTAAAAATATAAATAATAATTTAATGCATTTTAGAACTGCGTACTAACTAAAACAGATGTGTTAAAAAAAGCCGGACATACTTTGCACGATGCGTGTTCTTCGCACGACGGGTGGGATTCTCTTGACGGGTGTATTGAATTTTAAAGAAACGATAAATCATTTCTTCAATAAAACGATTCTGAATGAAGGAAGTTAATTATATAAAAAATAAATGAGAAAAAAAATGTTAGAAAAATGTCCAAATTTTTTTATTTACATTT
>JAIPRM010006794.1:0-18103 GCA_025469315.1 Stegophylla sp. TES_Ste_2020 | reverse complement strand
AATACAGTAATCAGTGTAAAGCAAATTGTTTTAAAAATCTTTGTTTTTTTTTTTCGCTCAAATGGAGACTCATTTCCAGTAGAAATACTGGTCCAGAAGTTTTATCCAGTATATTTTTAGATCGTAAGTTACATTTAATTAGTTCTTTTGGGAGGTCATTTTCAATAGCTTTTAGAAGGATTTATAAAAACTACCAGAAAGTTGACAAAAGGCGGTAAAATATCCCATAACCTGAATTTCATAAATTATATTTCAATTTATTAACATAATTTCAATAACAATAAAGTTGAAAACCATAAACTTGTACCAGCTACTGAAAGTAAATTTTTTATACGTTGATTTATTTTAGTTTTGAATAATTTTCGGGAGGGGTAGGAACCCTCAAAACCCCTCCCCGCGTCCGCCACTGCTTTCTGGACGTCTCCGCGCGGCCGAGAACCGCGTACGCGCATATACCCATATCCGAGTTTCGACCCAAACGTGAAAATCGATTTAAAATCGATAATGTTATACTATATAGTTCCGTCCCGGTTTCGTTTAAATCATTAGTTCGCTACGGCGCCCTTGAGGAGGGGGCGTTTTTATAATATCGAGAGAGACGTTTTACTGAAAGTGATGATGCTAAGAGGAGGCGGCGATTTAAATTGTATTCCTATCTACATTTACAATCGCAGATAAAAAAAAAAAAAAAAAAAGGTCATTGAATTTTACTGATGACGAGGCCAAATATAATATTATACAGAATTGTATTGTAGGTATGTAGAATGTATAATATGTTATTTATGACATGTACTATGTAGATTATAAACATGTGGAACGAGAGATTTAAGACTCTTGAACCATATATAATTTGATTAGTAGGAAAACATCAACCTTGAGGTAGTCATTAGTCACATAGGTAATATTTGCTTAATTATTTTTTATAAGTAAAGTCATTATAATATTAATAAAATAAAATAAATGTTCAAATGTCAATATTTAATAATAAAATAAAAAACCTATTATACATTGGTAAATAAAAATAATATCAAATAAATAAATAATAAATAAAAATCAATGTATATTAAATTTATTACACTATATATTATTATTATTATAAAATATAAAATAAATAAATAAAAGTAGACTTAGCCTAGAATACCTATAATATTTATTGATTTTTATTTTATTTTTTCATTAATAACCGGTTTAAATTTTAAATCGCTCAAAATCTAATCTCGTCATCAGGTGTTTATACATAAACAATAATAAGGCGTATATGTATTATTTAAATAAATTTTGAATTTAAACTTTTAAATATTGAAATTTAAATGTACATTTAACTTTTTATAGTATTTTCAATACGACTTATATTACATAAATTAATTAAACTTATTCATTAATTAAATTACGTTAAATGCACATTTTTGTAATAGTTATATTTATTCAAAATGGTTATTATATTATATGTGTATTTTGTAAAAAATTAAACTATGCAATAATTGTAGTTATCTTTTTTTTTTCTCGGGGACGGAAATGGTATAAATTTTTTTTTTTTTTAACCAGTTTGGAATTGGTTTTCAAACCTTTTTTTTCAAACCGGGACGAAATTGATATATATATATATTTTTTTTTTTTGTTCTTCAACCGGGATGGAATCGGTACCTATAAAAAAAGGTTATTCTTGGGACGAAACTCGGATACAGCCATCATTAAGGCTGGGATTTCAATGCACTTTGCATTGTTTTCCGAAGCTTTGTGTGCGATGCTCGTTTTGTCATAAATACGTTTTAAGTATTATTCAATAAGAATAAGAAATTTAATTTTACATTTTTTGACAATATTTGATTTTAAGATCATTTTATAGGTTTTTAGGTCATATTTGGCCGAAAATTCAAATTCAAAATTAATTTATTATTAACTTATAACATGGGATTTATTTTATACGCTAACAATAGATTAAATAATATGTTATCCACAATAATTTTTATACATTATATAAATTTAAAATCTTGCCTCTCAGCATAGCGATAAGCTAGGAGCCTAGAACATTAAAATCGATAAAAAGACGCCCGACGATACTTCACACCAGTTATATATTTTTTTGAATTTTAAACTATTGTAAATAATTTTTCAAAGACATATTTTGTATTTTTTAGGTCATTTTTGAATTTTTTTTAAGAGCATTTTTAGCGATATTTAAGGGCATTAAAAGTGCCGGCCCTAGCCGTCACTATTTCGCGGCAGCGCACGGATTTCGCGTCAGGAGTATAACTTTCAAATCACTTTCATGTGACCAAAAATCGGGCGTTCGGTCGACTTAATATTTATACGATACCGAGGTCGCGCGTGAAAGTGCTCCGAACAACACAAACACACACACACACACACAGTAATTGCGTATAGTGTTATAAGTTGAGTTACGCACAGTTCGGTGTCTACCCGGCTATATAATGGAGTGAATTTAAGCAATATTCGAAAGTTTCCGACAAGGCGAGAGCGTTAAAGCTGGTACGCCATTTAGTTTAAGAAAGAGAGGACGAAAAATAGAAAAAAAAAAAAAAACGTTTCTCCCGTGACATTTATTTTATCTGTTGGCCCGACAAAAGTCACGGAAAGTCATTATATTATACGGCGTAGAGAGTAACAACAATTTTGAAAATGTATTTTATCGAACAATGTCTTGTACGCATAATATAATATAATATACTATGATATTATAGCACGGCGGCGGCGGCGGCGGCGCAAGCTTTGCGTGTAAATTCGATTTTACACGATTGTCGCGATCATCCGTTTAGATGAATATTCAATTTAAAATCTTTTTTTGTCTTCTAATATTATTACGTTAAGTAGAGAATTATTATTCCCCTTTAATGGGTTTTTTTTTTCTCTCGACATTATTGATGAGAGTTTTGATAAAATTAAAATCGATAGACAATATCGTTTTCCCCCACCACCATCAACGCGGGCGTAAGCACTCACTTCCTGCTCATAAATTACAATGTTCATTTCGAAAGTGACATCATAATATTTTTAATCGGCTTTTATATTTAAACGATTCCCATATTAATACCTATTCTGAGACGCCGCAATGAAAACGTTATGCATATTATTATTATTATTATTATTATTATTATTATTATTTTTGTTCGTCGAACACGTTGAAAGGAGATCATCATATTTTTATCTCTTCCGAATTCACTCACGGTTATCTCGTTTTGTATATAAGTAAATCGTATTGACACCGTGTTGTGGAGTGGAATCCATAATGATTGTCACAGTGTAAACATTAATAATAATAATAATAATATTTTAAATATATTTATTTCATAAATTGTAATAACGCTTATTAATAAGTACAAGTGAGTATTTTTTCTGACTCAACCTCTAAGTAAACTTGTTTTAGGTTCGGAGAGTCTTAAATATTATACAATTACAATATTATAATATATTACTTAGTGTAGATAATGAAGTAAAAATTTATCTATTAATAAATACAACTAAATATAAAAATATATTAAAGAAACTTTGAAAATATAAAATTTACTTAATTTTTTAATATTTAATTTAATACGATATTAAATTGTTAAACTCGGTTTTGTGTCGATTCGATTTAGATGAACACTATCGCACGACAACAACAAAAAAAAGAAAAACTCTTTATTTAGTGGAAATTTATTTGAAATTTGAGATAATGATCCACACTCTACGATAATATACGCCTATTTTTTTTAGGAAATGTCATACATTTATCTAGACCAAGGGTTCTCAACCTGAGGCGCACGCCCCTCTAGCGAGGCGTCATAAAATTTCAGGGAAGGCGTGAAAATTTTCACACGAAACCACAAAGCATGAAAATGTTATTTATGGTTACCTATACTTTATTTGTTATTATTATTATTTATTTATTTATTTTTTTTTTTTTGTGATGCGCTTATCGGTCATCATTGTGTAACAACTACTAAAAATACTATTTTCAATAATCTGAAGAATTATTAAAGAAGTCAAAAGATTGAGAATCCTGGATCTAGATGATGGCGAAAATGTAAGATTATTAAATTTAGTGTATATGCATTAATCTATCATTTAAATAGTTAAAAAATAAATAAACGAAAAAAACAAAGAAAAATTATCAAAGTAACCCCACATTACAGTACCCTAAAATTATCTAGATAAAGATAAATTTACTAAATTTATTCTAGACATATTTAAGATGAAATCATTTTTAATTTTGTACGTTTTCAGATATTAAATTTCTTTTAAATTAGTGGTATTAGTAACCTAACTATATTATCAAAAAAAAAAAAAACCATTATTAAACTTCATAATACGAAAAACTTACATTCGGAAAAAAAAACGATAACAATAAATGCCGTTAGAACTGTTACTCCTAACAATATTTCAAATATACAAATAAGTTTATTTGTTTTTTAAAAATTTGGTAAGGTAATTTAAATACATGATGAACAAAAAAAAAGAGGTCAAAGCTTCATAAAAAAAAAAAAAAAAAAAAAATGATATCAGGTGTTGGTGTAATATTTATTTCCAAAAGCCGGAGGGGCGGGCGTTGAGTAAAAAAAAAAAAAAAAAAAAAAAACGAAAAAAGGGTCGTGAAACACTGGGACTACAGACGACGTGTGCGACGTCACTGTGTGTATAGTAATTTCGATAAAATCAGTTATAATATTATTAATAATTAGTAATTTCATTTCGCGCGTGGTGGAGATTTATCGGCGCACACCGTTATTCGCCGAGCTCTGTTGTACGTATATCCCGCGCGATAGTTTAAATAAATAATTTATCGCCCTCGGGGAGCAGCTGACTTATAAACAAAATGTGTAATCTACGCGCGCAAACGCGACACCGAAGTGTACGTACACCGACTATTTAATACGCATTATCGTAACAAAACGGTATTAATCGCGCGGTTTCGATAAATGTATTATACGTATACGCGAAAAAATAATTACAACAATAATAATGATAATAATTTTAAAACGAATGCTAATAAACGTGATTTGTGTGTTACGGTACGTGTGGTACCAGTGGCGTGGTTGGTAAGGATTACACCCCGGTAGTGGCAAACCAAACTATCTTTTTTAGAAACAGTTGCTTCCCAATTTTGTATGTCTGGGGGGGAGGGGGTTGGTTTCTCATCTCTAAAATACTATACTTTGAATAAATTATGAAATTGATTGCAATATTAAGCACAGGCACTACAGAAGTGTATATCATTCGAATGTTCATCTGCAGCCAGTAGTAACGATACTATTAAAACATGTTGAAGTCTTTAAGGGTTGTTTGCAAGTTTAAAAAGCTATTTGCCTTCAAGTTATTTTAAGTTCTCGTCGTCGCTGCACCCCGGGTCGGAACTATGGGCCATCCGAAACTTCTCCGAGAATTCATATCCAAACAAATTGAAATAGGTAAATGCAGTCGTATCGGGGAAAAAAGTAATGGACGAACAGCGTGTTGTTGAGATTTACAAATGACGAGTTGCACGTTCGAGTATACTCGTATTAATACAAATCGGGCACACGTAAACTCCTCCACCGTTTGATGTTGTCATCTATGTACAGGGTGTCCCAGTAAGATTTGAAAAAATCTAATAACTTTTGTTCTATAAATAATTTTTAACATAAATTAATAATTAGTGCATTGCGCTACAGTAATAATGTATAATTTTTTTTTTGGGGGGGGACTAAAATTTTTAAATTTGAAATTGTACGCTACAATTTTAGAAAAAATTCAAAATAGTAATTTTTTAAACCTGAATTTTAGAAAAATATTGGTGCTTAAATATTTAATACAGGTTAATCCGTTCATTTTCTATGATATTTTAAGTTTGCGACTAATTTAATAATTTTGTCAAATAAGTCATAATTATGGTAATATTATGATGTCAATTGGTGATATTACGATTTATTTATCGATATTATTTAATTACTCGCAAACTTCAAAAAATCGTAGCAAATAAACTGATTAACTTTTATTAGAAATTTAAGCACTAATATTTTTCTAAAAATCGGATACACAAAATGGCTATTTTGAATTCTATCTAAAACTGTAGTATAAATTTGAAAATTTGGATCCCTTCCCTTTCCAAAAAAAAATACGTTATTTCTATGGCACAATGATCTAATAATAATAATAGAAAAAATTATAAAAATTATTATTAGAACAAAAGTTATTGTATTTGTCAAATCGCACTGGGATACCCTGTATAAACTCAACCGGTCACGTATGCTTAGGGAAAAAGGTAATATTTTGCCACTTTAATAATTTTCATTATCATTAGATTTTATATCATTAACAAGTAAACTTATAAACTTTTCGACAATTGTTTTTACCGACTGTCTTAAAAATAGAATCATGATTTTTCGCAACGCACCTGTTGTACTGACACGCAACCGAAACTAATGTGTTTTGTCCATAAAATTCAAAGTTATGGACAAATAACGGCTATTACGTTTACGATGTTGACTTGGTGAAAGCGCTGTCTTGAAACAATTGATCTCGAGATGTTTATGTAACTAATTTTCAAAATATATTATATCAGTGATTAGATACAATTACTGTAGAAAACCATATCTTTTTATAGGAAAATAATACAACAAATCGATGGACCTACCTAATGTTCCTCAAAAAAAAAAAAAAAAAAAAAAAAAAATGGGTAAATTTAATATAATTGAAATGGGTGGAGCTTACATAGTTTACTGTGGAGTTTACAATTGCACATACAAATCATGTGTCGAACAGTTTCATGATATAATAATTGTATATGATGTATTATTGGTAAATGACGTCAATGTCGGTAAATACTTGATGAGTAACGACAGTATAGTGTGTAATTGAAGCCGAAATACTCGAATCGCAAATTTCTGATGATTTAATCTTAAAGTCGTTCCGGTTGTGTCGATCTACAAACGTATTAGGTTTATTGCTGGTGAACAACAAATCGAATTCTCGCGAAATCAAAAACTTAAACTGTTGCAATGCGGTAAAACTCAGATTTCATAAATGTGTTTTTAAAACGTTCGAAAAAATACGGAAAAAATAATAGCCACCCGGTGATTTCCAAAAACTGACCTAAATTTTATTATTATTACATATTGTTATTGAGAAAACCAAATTTAGGTATTTGCATTGATTTTCCATGGAGCTAAGATGCTAAGAGTGCTACAGGACTTAGGAAACACGTTGAATAGAGGTATTTTTTTTATTTATAAATTGAATTATATACATATACTTAACGACAGATATGAAAATCGTACAAACGTTTAGCGCGGATTCGCTCACCGAAAAGCGTTAGGAATGTCATTGGATATATTTCAAGCCATGACTACTGAAGGATAGAAAATGTTTTTGTGAGAAAATGTGTTTTTGAAGCGTATCAATTTCGCAGGTATTCGGAAAACGATAAGTTAACGAGAAAACCATAAATAATATCGAATTTAACCCCTCGAATATTTTTGGGCTGTTAGATTCAAAAGACAAGGAATAATCTTCTAACATATTATGTGTTTGTTTAACGGTTTTGTAAACGGTCAAATAAACATATAGAATTTTATAATTTTTTTTTTTGTTCGTTTGGAAATAGTCGTGAAAAAATTTCAATGACATATTTTTAAGCCAGATGTGTTCATATTTTTATTTTTGTAGTTATTTATTTGCACAGTGATCATTTTCCAATGGATTTTTGGTTTTGTTTTTGTTCTGTTTTATCTTTTTTCTTTTAGCTTTGCCTCGTTTATTATGTATCACACTGTATACGCAACGTAGAGTGTTAACAAGAATAAATATTTAGATGTTCTTATTGCATTTTATTTATCGGGGTGAAATACCTTTATCCACCATTTAACACTTTTTTTTTCACAGTCTACTCCTCCGAATATACTAAACCAATCTTTTAAAAAATATATATGTATTCTGTACACACCCAATGGTTTAAATGTTTTGAAACTTGATGATTCATATTCTATCAGGCTTTTATTTATTTAGTAAACTGTTGAAAGCAGCAGACTAATAGACTTTATTGGTGGTAATTATATTATGTGTATTTATAATATTTAACTCTGAATCGCTTACGAGTTTATTCATCTTTCACACGAGGTAACTTCTATCGTGGAAAATCTGTAAATATTGATTTCTCGAGAAACAGTATTTACCAATGAAGATTTATTGCAATATAATACATATACCAATATGGAATAGTTTTGCGGTGATTATTTTTCGATTTTTGTCCGCAAGCACGGACACACTACAGTATCCTAATTCATAAATGACTTGCGAAGAAACAGTGCTTACCAATTGACAATTATAATAAAATGTGTAAAATATAATAATTGAATCCACGATTGAGTCGAGTAAAATAATATTTAAAATTCTCATAACAAAGAAATTTTAAAATGTATTAACGCTGTTTAACTCTGACTTTGTACGTTGTACAAGCGATGCCTATTATTTTCGAAACAGACATTTCTAACTTCCAAGTATGTAAAAATGGGTACAAAAACGGTTTTTTTCCTCCAGTGATTTCCAGGACCCGATTAGTATAATTCAAAGTTCTAGTATTAAATAAACGTAATCATCAATTCTAAATTTCAAGAAGAACAATTATTTAAAAAATAAAACTTTTCTATTTTTATCATCATTGAAAATTTGTTTTCAAAGTTTTGTGTTTTTTTTGGTGCTTCATCATTAATCATGAATAATGATGCATCGAAAAATAAAAAAAAATAAATTAAAATTGCTCTCCAGGAATATTATACAAATATGGGCTCAATTCGTATTATGATTTTAATTTATTTATTTATTTTTTTTTTTTTTGGAGGGGAGAGGAGGCTTTGCGTCCATTTCGAAGAAAATTTATTACAACGGACTCAATTCAAAGAACTAAAAGTAATCTGCGACTTAATTCAATGAAGTCCAGAAAAACGTGGTGGCGAAAAGAAAACAAACTGACGTCTCATTACTTTGAGTGCACACAGACGTGCGCATTATTAATATGGTCTATTATTTATAGCTGTGCGTATTTAAGGATTTCGTGACCACCGCCTGAGGTGTCGTCGCGAGAAAAGTCGGATCTCTAGAGGGCGGAGAAGAGGGTGGAAATTTCGTTTACTAAAGATCTAAGTGTGCCAAACACACCGCGGTTCCATTAGAATTGAGTACCAAAATTGAAAAAATCTGCTAATTGAGTCTCAGAAACAAAAACTTGTAATAACTAAGAAAAATACCTGCAGACTATAACAATATTATTGATTCCCAGGGGGAAATTCAATCATAATAACCAAGTCCCGCACATAGGTATTGACTATACGTGTTTCAATAATACAAAATTGTCTTCTTCATTAAATATCTTTATTATACTATAGCATATTATACCACGGGCTTAGGACTGTCTACACTTGTATTATAAATGTGGGTGTGATTAAAAAGGGTGAGTTTTATTTTTATTCTATGTAACGATTTCTCTTGCAATAATTTCATTCCAACAAGTCACGAATTTCATTTTTAGTCATTGTGTGATCTAACTGTTGTTGATGTCGTAAAAAAATATAATAAAATATAATATAACTAAATTTGTAAGATATAAGTTTACAAATTCGAGTTGACTGATATCTTTTTCCTTTTCATCACTTAAGTAGTTTTATTTATTATTAATATTAGTCCTTTGTTTTTTATGATCGTATACGACATCTGCTAATGTTTGTATGCTGGCGACCCAAAATATTTACCTAGTTTTTCTTGCGTCCTTTTTGAAAATAATTTCAATGGGGAGCTGCTACCCATCTTCACACGCCCACTTATTTATTTATTTTTTTATTATCGTAACAAAGAGAAACTATTACTCTTCGTGTATTTATTTATTTAAAACCAACGTCCAAAATGATAAATTATAAGTTTGTTTATCAAATAATTTACAAAAGAAGTTTTATTAATAATTATTTTTAAAATTATTTCACATCGATAGTCCAAAATTAAAATATTATATCAATGTTGTAAATTTTTTACGATCCAAAATTTGGTCGAAACCCTATGGCTGAGAACCGCTGGACTACGTATGTCTGATAAGCCGAAACCTACAGTAGATGATCAACGCTCTGAGACTTAACTAGTGTATAGTTATTTTAATATAATCACAGTGTAGAGAAGATTATATAACTTCTCTCTAAACACACACACACACGCACATAATATATATATATATATTATGTATTGGCTTACCAATGGGCTTATAAATGTGTCTACTTAGTGAAGAAATTTTTAGTACTTATTTCACAGCGTACTTTTTGACAGCGCGTGTGTTCTTACTTTTTGTTTTATACTGTTAGATAAAAAACAACATATTGAAACAGTTCAATAATAATAAAATAATTATAATTCACTTATTTCCTATTTACTCTATTTTCTGGTTTTATTGTATTGTTTATAATATATTATTTACACTAAAATGTGGTTAACACATTAAAATATTTGAAAATTTCCATAATCCAGAATCGAGACTGGAAAACCGGACAAAATTTTCGACTAAAAATTTCGTCTGCGAGCGCCACTTTTGTACTGCCGGCGCGGCGATTTCCCGACTTCTAAGACGTTCTAAGACTTCTGGAACGGTTGGGAAAATCGAGTTTTATTTTCGGGACTGTCGATCCGAACCGCCCCGAAGGCCACCGTGCCGCTTTCGATCCCTTTGTCGGCGGGGGTAGGGGAAGCGACGCGGGGGTGCGGTGGGAGTCGTAGTGCGCGGGGCTCGGGGGGAGCAGAGGATAACGTTGATAAGAGACGGGCACACTGCGCGGCGGTGTCTTTTGTCTAATGGCAAACACAATAATAATTATCGTCTCGACGACGCACAAAGCCAGCGGCAGTGGTGGCCGGCGGTAGCAGGGGCAGTGGCGGCGGCCAGTTTAGTGGTACGCCTGAGAGGGTGCGCGCGGGGGGCTGGTCGTACGACCATCAAAAGCGCGTGGATCCGGCCGGTTACTACATTACGGCGGCTGCGGTGACGACGGCAAAGACGTGTCCGGCTGCGGCGGTGTCCGGGTGGTGCGCGTCGTCGAATGTGCGGGGGGTCGAGAGGGACGGGGCCGGCGGCGTTGCAGCGATGGGCGGCGGGCTTCGTCACCACTGTTGTTGCGAGAGGCGCCCGCGGGTGCTAATGATTGTATGAAATGCACGCGGCGGCGATCGAGCAGCTGCGAGGACAGAGTTGCGCGCCGCCGCCGCCGCCTGCCGGTCCCGTGTAAATAACGACGGCGGCGGCGTTTGGTCGTCGCCGCGCAAACACAATAACCGTTTAAGACGGTCACGCCGCCGCCGCCGCCGCCGCAGTTTGTAGTGACGCGTTTGACGTCCGTCCCCGGAGGCGTACAGACGCGGTGACGCGTTTTGAATTTTGACATTTTCGAACGGACCGAATGAACCGGAGTTTTGGGATTATTTTTTATTTATTTTTAGATTCTAAACGAAGCGAAGAAGCTAGTGTTTTTACAAATGATATTTATTTTTTCCTATCAACACTTAATCGTATGGAAATACTAGTCCAAGATTTTCGATCAGCAACTTTTTGAAACCGTGGGTATTTGTCTCTAGTTGATACTTAGTACCAAAGTCTATTTTTTTAATTTCTCAATTCTTCATTTTTTTTTTTTTTTTTTTTTTTTTTTGGGGGGGGGACTACTCAAAACTTGACAAAAAAGACTCGGAAACCATCAGTTTTCGATCCAAACTTTATGGTAATTTAAACATAGACGATAATATGAGAAAAAATTTGGCGCAAAAAAATTTGAAAATGTGAAAAAAAAATTTGAACATTTTTCTAGCACTTTTTTCCCCTCTCTTTATAAATTAGATAAAAAAAAAATTAAGTAAAGTTAAGTAGGCGAAAAAAATCGTGCATATTTCGCACTACGGATATTCTTCGCTCTTCGGGTCAGATACTATTGATGGGTGTGTTTAAAGAGACGATTATTATTGTTCTTTAAAATTTAATACGCCCGTCAAGAGAATACCACCTGTCGTGCGAAGTACACCCATCGTGCGAAGTATGTCCGGCTTTTTTTTATTCTCAATATAAGTGATGAATAAGTAGTTTTTTTTTTTATTTATAATGTATTTCACTTTTGATATTACTTATTAATATTTTTAATACAATAATAGATTATTAGATTAATTAGAATAATTCAATTTTTATATTACTTCAGTTTTTTTTTTTTTTTTTTCATATATTGAAAATCGGTTTCAAGCTTGTTTTTACTATATATAATTTATTTGAATAAATATATACACTTCTTAAAATATATCTATTTTGATCAGTATCAAAAAATTGTAAATACTTTTCTCTATAAGATTAAGCTTTAAGATCATTGTAAACTACTGCTCTGAGTTTATGTCTTAAATACTGCGGAGGACCTAATAACCTTCACGGGGGTCATAAAAACTTTAAATATTATGTGCTTTAATCCCCCAAGTCCCACCCCAAAATAAACCCGTGACGAGGGGTCGAATAAAACGTACACTACCCACCTTATTACTTACTTGTTTAACAATTCGGTTTGTTGTACGCGTTAAACTTATTATCTTCCACCGAGATGCAAAATTAACGGAACAATATTTGGAGATTAAATTATATTGCTCACGGTGTGTACACATTGTACACTGTAAATATTTACTTCTTTAAGAAAATCGACATTTTATATAATATATAAATCACAATGTTTTATTCGGAAGATAAAAAAATCGTTTTATAGTGTTCAATGCGGGCGGGACCATTTTCCTCCAAAATTCAGATTCCATTTCCCTCCACTGTCCATTCTCCTCCAAAATAATAATAATAATAATAATAAAATCATTTTTCTTTCACAAATAAAATACCATTCTCCTTCAGTTTCCATATTCCTCCAAATATTATTTTTCTACGAATATATTGTATAAATGAACAAACATTTTGAAAAATTGTGAATGATGTACTTTCATGGGCGTAGCGACGATGGGACAGCCCCCCTGTATTCCCCCTGCTTTAAACGATACATAATATTGTAAAATCAGAAGTATTCAAACACCAAAAATGTCCAAAAATTATATGGCAAATAAACGTCGGCAATAATACAATTTGAAAAAAGAGAAATTACTAGGTAACAATTGAAATTCAAACTGATCTATTTATAAATATTATAAAAATATCATTTTCTTCTTTTGTTTTTAAGAGTTTTACATTTTTTGAGAAAATTTCGAATAATTACAAAAATATTTTGTATTTAATTTTTATAATATACGTTTCTACAATTCAGTTTAGGTACCTATATTAACGACTTAATATTTATAAAACATTTAATTTCTTTATATCTTTTTAAAATTTATATAATTCCACAATTAGATATATTCTGTGTATATTGACGATATATTATTATTTATGAGACTTCCAATTTTTTATTTTAAATTTTGTATAAGTACCTATCGATAATTTGCTAAATTCACTGTATTTACTATAAACTTATATGGCCATAATAGATTAAAAATAAATATAATGATAATTATAAATTAATAACATATTGGTTTGTATTTATAGACTATATATTTTTCATCCCATTCATGTGATATCAAAATAAATTCATCATGTATAAGTATCAGTGTTCTAAAAAATCAATGATTTGAAAATTGTTAATAACAGTAAGTAATATTGTCAGTTGAGGAAAACGGGATACGGCCCTTATATTTTGGAGGAAAGGGGAAGTGGAGGAAAATGGAATATGATTTTCGGAGAAAAGGAGATACGGCCTTTAATGCTGCGTCAGAGGATCAGCCAAATGTCATCATTATTATTTGTTATTTTAACGCGCAATTTTAATTTCGCAAATTTAAATACCTCGTGACGCTGTAAATATATATTAAACATTAAATGTCGTACAGTGTGTGTCATTTCAATTCGTTTTGAACGACGTATTTGTCGTAGAAGTCGAATCACACGAATGATTATGTATAATAGGTAAACAGACGAGTGTGTGATGATCAGATTTTCATTATCGAAAACGGTTTCCCTGAGCAGCTCGTTTTAATCACACGCGGTGTAGTTGATACGTTTTGACGCGATCGCGTACAGACATTGTTCGGCTCATCGCAAATCACTAAAGCTACTTACTACTTATAATATTAATGTCGATAATTCGACACGATACGCAAGCCGAACTGACACGACGCATCATAACGCGCGTGCAGTAGATATTTCCCCGAATAACAACTCACGGTAATTAACTGTAATAATATTAACGATACCGGATATTAATAATCTCAATTAAAGTGAAATTTAGTAAATTTTACTCGTTTTATAATATATTTACTAAATGGCCATATGTATTTTTTACTTCTTCAAAATATTTACCACCGAACTAAACGTTCAAAATGAATTTACATCTATTTTTCTTAAGTTATACCTATAATATTTAAAAAATGACTACTCTCTGCAAATACAGTACATTAAGTTTTTATGAATATTTAAAAAAGTCTTATTATTAGTTTCTATCGAGTATTCATAAAGTTACGAGTTTTATTCTTTAACTTTTCATTTTTTTTTTTTTTTAGTAAAAATTAAATTTCTCCATTTAGTTAATCTCAATTTTAACAAAATAATTTGAAATATTTTCAATTTTAAATTACAATCTTTCTTGAGTCATTTTATTACATTTCGAACATGATACTATATTAAACAACGACAGTTATTTAAAAATACACTGCTTAATCTATTCTGTAATGTTTTTGAATAATATAAATCTTTGCCAAACCATTAATTTTTCCTTAAAAATGCCGAAAAAAATATAGAAACTATACACATATTAAACTATAATTTATAATCAACTTATATAAGTTGTATCTTTGAGCTTATAACTTTTTTTTTTTTAGAATTTAGTATTTACATTCAATTTCCCAACTCGAAAACACACCATTCATGTTAGATACAAATATATATATATTGAATGATGTACGTTTAATACATGATTATACAATTTATTTGTACATGTAATCTAAAAAAAATGCAAATTTGCAACACTGCACAGTGATTTCATCGAATTTCGTACCGGTTTTTGGCGAGCCAACCTCTCCAGCAACTTCCCTTTAACAGCTGCTGTTTATTCAGTGGTCAGACGGTAAATTGGGGGTGGTCCTGATTGGGGTAAGGGGAAATGATGGTCGGACGTCGAGGAAAACGCGTCATACGATCCATATACGTGTCCGGATCGACCGGATTCCGTGAATGAATAATAATAATAATAATAATATAATCTCGACAATATACCGAGCTCCAATCGTAGCACGTACGATATTTTATCTCTGGTCCGTCTCTCCCCCACCCCCATCCCCATTTCTCAGCTTCCACGGCGGCGGCGGCGGTGGTCCTCGTTTGATTAAATATTCGGAAGATGTGTTCGGCCCGGCCCGGCGACGGCCATATTATTGAATAAAAGTTCTCCGAGAATTTACTCGTGTACACACACACACACACACACACACGCCCGCAGTGTAAACTTTAATAATAATAATAATAATAATATACTACATTTATAATATCGCGTGTATAGTGTAGTGAGCGGAGCGCGTGCCCGAATGTCGTACGCTCTGCTACTCGAGAGAAGACCGCTCGCCCGCCGCCGCCGTCGCGTCGGCATTACTCAAAGTTTAAGTACTCGGGTGTATAATCCCGACTGTGTATACATACGTATGTATATTGTTTTACATTATGTATATACGTTTCGCAGCCTCCGAGTTCCGAACAATCTTTTCGCCCGGGCGTATCGCGGCGAGTTTTGTACGTACGACGACGTTAATCCGCGATACGACATAGTCGTCGTCGTCGTCGTCGTCGTCGGGGGTGAAACGCGTTCCGATGCATTCGAACAACCGAATTGAAGGGGGCTGCTCCATGCAACAACGAGACAAGTCCATATTTTGAAATTATTCAGGAGACATGTTTTATTTCACCAAAACGTTAAAAATTAATTATTTTATTTGAAAATTCCACATAAGTATAATTAATTTCAATTTTAAACACACATTCGATCTACTATGCAAATAACTTGGAAGTATGAAACATATGGACTTACCTGGTTTTTTGTTCGTTAATAATATTGTAATACGTTTTTCGAAATCCAAGACAAGTCCAAAGACAAGCAAAAACCAGACAAGTCCGGACTTACCTTGTGTTCGCCCATAATATTATAAGCCAGACAAGTTCATTTAATCAATGACTCCATAAATAATCATTGGACTTGTCTTAATGTCGAACAGAAATGTAAAGAAAAAAAATCTGTATACGATACCATCAAAAAGAGAGTTTCGAAAAAAAAGTGGACTTGTCTCGTTGTTGCACGGAGCCCTTCAATTTCGAAAATAAAACTCGATAATTTCCCTCGACTGTCCGCGTCGGATCCGGCCGAGTCGTGAAATCGTTTGTCCGAATCTAGTCCCGACTTTTACGATCGTCTGTCGTTCGAATTCAGTCACAACTTTTATGATGGTTTTTTATCCGAATTCAGTCCCGACTTTTATAATGATACATAAAACTATACCTTGCAGTTTTGGAATTTATCTGGATAAATCATCTAGATAAATATTTAGTTATCTTTTATCCTGTCCAGATAAATATGATTTTGAATTATCCAAGATATATAATATTCACTATCTAAACATATTTGTTTAAATAGATTTGTCCATGAAATTAAATTTATTTCGAGAACCCATTTTGAGATTATTTTTACTTAAGACATCTAAATAGAAAACTAGTCAAACTAAAGTTTATAATATGTATATAGTTATTATATTTATGACTCTGATTTATTATTATTTTCTTATATTAAATGAAATATTTTGGATGGGGGTGTAGAATTTTAAAGAAACGATAAATAATTTATTCAATTGTATGGTTCTGAACGAAAAAAGTCAATAATATAAACAACAATAATAGTCGTAATTTTCAACACGCCCTCCAAGAATATCTCACCCGTGGTTCGAAGTACATTCGGCTTTCTTGTCTACACTTATTATTCATCTCAATTTTAATCGTCTCTTACGTACACATGCTATAATAATTTAAAAGTTGGATTTAAAATTTGTACCATGTATTTATTCAATCCTTCCCCAGGACTACTAGGTATTAGTAACATCACAATGTCTAAAATGTTTACTTTATATTCGAAACAATTTTTTCAGTTTCATGCCAAATGCTATTTCTCATTGATTTTTTAAGCCTATACCTTTTGGGATTTCGAAGAGAGTAATTCCAACTGAATGAGGCTCAGCTACACAGCTGTTTTCTTGATAGAATGTATTCTAAAAATCTCACAAAAGTAATTAAAAATATTATAATTAGCTTTAAAGTAACAATTTTAACAATAAAACTAATTAAAATGTATGTATTTTGTATAAACTTAAGTAAATTATAAATAATACAAATAAAAGGCTATAACAATGTACTTGCTGGCGTTTGACAATAGATTATGACTCATCAACGCTTTTATAATATTAGCTCTCCATCTAAAAGTATGACATTTATTATGGTTTTTCGTATAAAAGGCAGGATATTATATCTTTTGTAAGCAAGTTTAATTAAAATAGTAATTAAATTGTAGTTAATTTTAATTGCTAGAAAAAAATCCAAGAAAAAAATATATTATTTTTGTTTAATTCATGGTTTTAGATCTAAAGCCATGGTTTGGTTATTTTTTCCACTACAAGAATAATACATAATGTAGATAAAATAAATAAATTCGAATTTCACGAAATTAACTAGTTCAATAATTTGCCACTAAGCGCCAGTTGTACGCGAGTATTTCTTATCATTATAAGAGAAATATTTTGGAAACAGTGATTGCTGCGTGAAACCATAGGCCGTCGAGCAACCATTCTGTCTAAAATAGTGGTTACCGCTGATGGGGGAAAAAAGGGAAAAAAAATTCTTTGCTAAAAATGATTGTTTTTAATTACACATCAATGGAGTTTATTGTCTGTTACCGCATTGTTGTGCTTCAGACGAATTCACTAACCCTGGGAGTTTCTCAAAATGGGGGTCGCGACCCACTGGTGGGTCTTGAGTCATTTTTTTTTTTTTTTTTTTTGGGGGGGGGGTCGC